>MJUU01025455.1:964-21636 GCA_002080025.1 Modiolus philippinarum
TATATACACCGGTCAGTGCCAAACTTTCCTTTACAAAGTATTTTGTTCTAAATTCCATGAAAATGAAAGATTTTAATATAAGATCAATTAGAAAATCTTTATTTTAGTCATAACAAATGCACTGGCCAGTGCAAAACTTTCATTTTACAAATTATTTTGTTCAAAATTCCATGAATATGAACAATTTTGGTAAAAAAGGGACACTTATAAACCTTCATTTGAGTCATTGCAAATCTACCAGTCCATTTTGTTTAAAACTCGATGGATATGGCAAATTTTGATGAATAACACCCGTCAATGCAGAAGTTCCTTTCGAACTTTATTGTATTAAAGACTCCATGAAAATGAAAAAAAAAAACGTATCATAAGCAATTATTTATTGATAGCAAAAAGATTGATCTGTTGCGATGATGTACCGATCGTGTATGCACTGAGTGAAACGAATCTATATTTCGCAAAATCTTCAACCCGAGATATCACGTGATAAAAGAACGTATCTGGACGTGAGTTGGACGAATAGGATTCTCGTCATCCGTCACGTTTCGCGTCAATTGACGAGTTGGACGAATAACAAGTCGTCACGTTAATTAAATGATCGCTGACTGACCGCTGACTGCTCCCTGACGAACGGGTGACGGGTGACTGATTGTTTTTTCTGTAAGGGCTACGCTGCACAGTACTGTAGGACAAACATCAAATTTACAGTTAGCTTTTCCTGCATTTCGGTACTTTCCCGCGTTTATGATTTTGAGAACTTTACCGAAATTTGGTGTACCTAATAAACACTTCAAAAACAGAGCTTCTTGCGCGCTGCTGTGGAATACAGACCATTCTCAAGCTAAACGATCCTCCCACTGTCCTTCACATACAAGCAGCTCAAAATGAGCAGAAAAGCAACTCCAAAATCGGACAAGGTAGATTATTTAGTTTTTGGCATGGTGTTACCAGCCTGTTGTAAAGCTCATCTCGGTGAACTTCTTCCCTACTAAAAAGAAAGTTACCTATCATCATATTTGATGCATCCCTGTCCATTTTTTTACTCTCGTACAGTTATTGGTATACTGGAGACAGCTGACTTATATGACCAATAATTACCAAAAATATCCACATTGGTTCAGTCCCCATCTTCAACACAATGCCATGCGCACGGATACTAGCCTTGAATCCTGAAACACGCAAATCAGCATGAATAGCTGCAAAAAGATTTTTTTTCTTTATGATCTTCAGCAAAGACTTAAGATCATCAAACTAATAAAAACACCCTGCAGCATTATTAAATAACATAATAAAACGAATACCATTGAATGAGACCAGATGATCCCATTGTCTACATCTTTGCTGCAACCTGTCTTACCTCAGAGTTGTTGTCAATGCACATCTTACCAATTATACCATCAAGCAAATTCTGGTAACCATCCGCATTCCCACATCCCATGTCTCGCAGACACAGAACCATAGTCTTACCAGAGACACTTTAAACGAAACAAAATGGTGACCTATTTACTAACAAAGATAAAGGTAAATCAAAAAATAGATTCTACGCATATTTTGTCTATCAACAAATATGTTTGTCACGTTTTATTTTTTATTTACTACACTACAGAAAGTTTATATTACGCTGATGAAACTTGAACTCTTTTTGTATTGTGTTTTAGAAAGCTTACCAAACATGCTATATCAAAAGAAAGAAACCGGTGATATTTCTCAACCAGGAAATGTGTATATGTTCCAACAAATTTTACCTACACAAAAATATGCTGTATTGGTTAAAAAAATTGCAATATTATTTCACCAAAATGAGGATAAGTTACTGTCATCGCATGGACATTTACCAATTCTTATAAATTACATCTTATTGGCAAGGATTTAATATATTTAACACATGCATGTGGATTGCTATCTATGCATATCAACAAGTCTCATACGGACCCTATTTCCCTTTAATCTTTATTAGACTTAGTAATTAGCAAATAAATTCAATACATATTCATGTTGTTGTATGTCTTATACATATTTCAATGGGGCATTACAAAAAAATGGTTGACACGGAAAAATGGCGAAATTTTGTTTTCAAAAACGACTCGGATTTAAACACAATTAAAATATGTTATGTATATATTGTTTGCTTGAAATAAGACAAATAATAAAAATAAAAGAATTTATCTGCAAAAGTTTTTTTATGCTTTCAACGTGTATATTTTATATTCTTGCGATATGAAAACTTCCTAAAATTAGATTTTTTGCCAATGGCGGTTTACGTTTAACATAGCGTCAACCTCCCTACTTTACATTTTCTAAATCCTATACGCAGATACTGAGCAAGCTTTGGTTTTAAAAAAAGTAATTCAATGTCTTCGAGGAATTCTTATCATCTGTTCTTTATTATTATAGAAAATCCGAAGAGACTTAGTGATACCATTTTTCTACAACTTCTACCATTTCCTCCATTTTATATGTTTTATGGTTATTATGGTATGTAAAAATGATTTTCTTGATTTTATATTTGAATCCGATGCCCTTTAGAAAACAGCGTCCGACATTTTTGTTCCAATCAATTATTTATGAGGTTGGATAAAATATAAGCTCTTACAAACACATGCCTGCCATATAATAATCACTGCAGCTGCAAACTTCTTGGAAGTGTCCTTACCACGTTAACAAATTTCATCAAATGTCCGAATCACTCTACTTATCTGTCGAACACGCCACGACTTCAGCCCATTTATTTTGTTAACGGTTCTAAAGGTAATCGTTCGACCTCGTTGAAAACATATTGCATGCTCAAATATATGACCGATACAAATAAACATATATTTTTTTTTTCTTTCCCAATCAATATCATGGCTTCATTTTGTGGACCCAGATACATTGGTCAAATATTTAAAATATATTTTTGGTAAACTGATCGATTCTTGTCAAATGTATTTGAGTTTGTAGGAATATATGGTATGCAGAGAATCCAACTTTTCTCGGATATATATGCTGCAAAACAACGTCAGAAGAATACCGAAGGAACAAAGCACAAGATTACACAAATCAAAGTCCAGAGACAAGGCAAAATCAAGAACACCAGAAGACGGAAGACCAAAGACACCACATGCCCACAAAACACACGAACATTACATACACAATACAAAAAACTAAAGCACTAACAGTGTGAACTCTCAAAAAACAGAGTGACATCAGGTGCTCTGGAAGGGTATGCATGTCCTGCTCTATATACAGCACCCGTCACACGGTCAGTGAGGCATATGTTTTGAAAGATCTGTTAGGTTACCGAACGGTTATTGTCATTTTCTAACCCGAAACAAAACCAATTGGGAGCCATGGTACATTTTACTTCTCTAACCCTCAAACAGTACCAAGGTAAAATTTTGAAAAGCTTAAATTGACAGGATAATGTTAATTGGCATGATACTGCCATTTGATAGGTCAATCCCAGTTAATAAGACAACGACATATAAACGATTTCGCCAGTTGACTGTATAGTGCTAGTTGATAAAGTAAAATGCCCTCTTATGTGAGCATCTTTGCTAAGTCAAATTGACATTAGCCAGGTTTGTCCATGTTGTAATTGTGTTGTGTGTAAGCTCTACAAAACAGCGTTTGCTATTTCACGAAAGTTTTATCGATCATCTATTTAGAACAAATTAAAGTTTAATATACCTACGTGCCTTACAATCACTGCTGCAAATTCCCCGGAAGTGTCCAGATATAATTATCCTAATTCATTCGATACCCAAGTCAATATACAAGCCAACTTTATCCTCAATGACTTCAGCGGTGTAATTTGTTAACTGGATTAGGTAATTCTTTCTAACACACTGAAAAGAAATTACATGGCCAAATATTTAACCGATCCATATACATATCTATCCTTTTTTCTCTCTCCAGATAACAAAACACCAAAGGTACTTTTACTTTAGATTCTGCATATGCGCATTTCAACAACATATGTATCTAAAGTGCAAATCAAATCAAACATTTGAAATCCATTAATCGAAATATGTAGAAAAGCTGATAGAGAACAAATTACCAATGAGATCTAAATAGGAAAGCCAAATTTGCGAAGGACAGAGCCATGTTCTGCAATTATTAACTGAATTTAGATACATGTATATAGTTCAAATATTTCAAAATTACACTTTATAATATCATTCTTCTTTTGTCAAAAGTATGTTAGTTTCTATGAAGTTGCGGTATGTAGTGATTCCTATTTTTCTCGGAATTAAGGACTACAAATTGAAAGGATAATGTTAGTTCAAGAAACAATGCCTTTGAAACGATTAACTGACAAGATAGTGCTAGTTTTACAGTACAATGCCATTTGACAATATAATGTGTTCTAAATTATAATGCTAACTATTGTGAATATTCTTGCTGGCATTAGCAAAATTGATCTAAATTGTAATTTTGTGGTACGTGCCCTCTGCAAATTATCATCAGATATTTTCGGGAGGATCAGTTGATCATCTGATTTGGCCAAAGTAAAAGCTATGATATATAAAGTTACCTGCCATATAAAATTCACTGTTGCAAGCTACTCTGAATTGTTCGAATATATGAATTATTATACGGACCTACTGACTTCTCAATAAGCACGTCAATCTAATTTATTAACGGGTCTAGGGATTATATGTCATAACTTACTAAAAATATATCACAATGTCAAATATTTCTCAGATACATCTCTTAACATGTATCTTATTTTCTCTTTCTGTCCCAAGCAATGTTTTATGATAATTATGTAAACAGAGAAACATTGGTCCAATATTTGAACAAAAATATACATGATTCCATATTATATTGTTCTTTTCTTGTCAAATGTATGCGAGATTCCTTGAAATGGAAGAAGAAAGTCCCATTCGTTCGGAATTTTGGACTACATGTTAGTTGACATTATAATGCCATTTTACAGTATAACGCCTACTGATACGAAATTGCATGATGGTATATGTCCTTTATTATGGACATTTTCTCAAGAATCAAGTTGGTCTAAATTGTTACTCTATAGTTTATGCCAACTACAAAACAGCGTCATTTGTTTTCAAAACAGTTTAACGATCATCCGATCAGACAAAAGTAAAGTACCAGCGATATAATTCTCACTCCTGGAAACCCCGAAATGCATTCCAGTATACATGTAACTATACAGACTTATTGAATCCTCCATGACTTCATCCTTGTTATTTATTGACGGGTCTATGGAATATCTGGTATAACTCCCTGAAATGTTAATGAATCGCCAAATATATGACCACTACATGTAAACATATATCATTTATTTTCTCTTCCTATTCTCCCTAGCGTTCTGTCATTATTATGTGAACAAAGATATCCTGGTCTGTAATTTATGTTGTTGTCTTCTTGTCAAATCATGTGAGATCCTATCAAGAAGCGGTATACAGAGATTTCGACTTTTTTCGAATTATGGACTGCAAATTTACAGGACATTGCCATTTGAAGAGATAGTGCAAGTTGGCGTGAGGATTTGACGTTTAATGTGAATTGATACGATAACGCCAGTTGACAGGAAAACGCCAGTTGAAAAGATAATGCAAGTTGACAGGAAAACGCCAGTTGAAAAGATAACGCAAGTTGACAAGATAATGTCCTCTACAGTATAATGCCAACGATTGTGAACATTCTTGCAGTGAAGGACCTATTGTGGCCAAAGTGAATACTATATGTATAAACATACCTGAGTTCCCACGAACTTGAAAGATTACAAAAATCTAACACCAGGGCGAGGGTCAGGGAGAAAAATCTCAGATACCCAAGGGTAAGATTTCAAGTACTCGGACGAAGCTTGCTGAGTCCAGGTCGCTAGAAATCTTACCCGAGGGTGTCTAAGATTTTTTGTGTGACACTGGTGTTTGATTTTTTTTCTCCCCCTCAGCATCCAAAAATCAAACAAATCACCGTCGAAACACCATTGTTGAATCGGTGAAATACTTTCCTTTTCACGACGTCATAAAGCATGAAGCACGTGTCCGAGTCCGGGATTATTTTATGCGAAAAATTTAAGCATGTTTTATGTGTTTTAATTCAAATTTTGTATTATAAATGTAGTCGATATTGATTTTATTGTTTTAAATTATATACCTTTTGATTTATGAAGACTAAATAAAGTATATTGTTCTGAGAAAATATTGGCGGGAATAAATGCATGTAGCTTGTCTTACAACACCCTGTGTAAGACAGAAAAATCTTGCACCGCGAAAACAATGGATTCATTTGTCCGAGCTGAGAATGATGAATTCCTACTCTTTAGAAATTGTGGACTTCAAGTTGAAAGACTAATGTCAGTTGACATTATTATGCCATTTCACAGTATAATGCCTATGGATGCGATATCACTTGCTAATAGGATATTGTGTTCTGCAGTATAATGCCTATTAATGTTGACATATTTTCTAATCAAGCTGGTATTAGCGAAGTTTTTCTAATTTGTTATCGTGTAGTGTGTGCCAGCTACAAAACAACGTCAGCTATTTTCAGGACAGTCTACTGATCAACCGGTGGGACCAAAATAAAAGCTGTTATATATATATACCTGCTATATAGTGATCAATCTCGGAAACTCTCCTTTTTCATTCCAATATCCATGTCACCATCCAGATCTATCGGATCCTCCATGATTTAATCCCTGTTATGTATTGACGAGTCTATGAAAAACTCGTAAGAACTCACTGAATAGATATTGAATGGCAAAATATATGACATATACATATATATTAATATACAATATCTTCTCTTTCTGTCTTTAAGGAGGCTCACTCCTCCAAAAGTTCTCATTTGATCTGTACTTAAGAGACATAAGTTGCCGAAATGCGCAGTTCACTGTAACTTTATTATGTTGTTACATTTCTAAGAGTCTATATTTCTAAATCAGTTTACACAACTTTTTTTATAAATTAATAAATAACCTCTTTGTAAAATTTGTCTTCCACTATTAACTGTTCGCATGTGTTTCTATTTTCCGTAATCAACTTTTGTGTTGATTAAACAATCCATTGTTTTCTTTAAATACAATCGTTATGTATTGTGTACAAATATTTTTCACATTTTTTTTCAAAGACATGAGATCTGTATAACTGTGGTTACTAGGGTTCTTCCCTTTTTTAGAATTTCGGATAATAACTGAACTCTTCCATTCTGGTGAGATTTCTTGTACGAACCATATTATATTAAAGAATAACAATAGTATACTTAATGACTTATCATATAATTACTTAACAATAAAAGCGTTGTTCCTTTGCTTGTTTTTTACCATGTATTTGTAGAGACTTTGTCTCATGTGCATTTACTCCATATCCTTTTATTCACCATTATCATGCAACTTTTTTAAACATAATATACGAACTTTAATCTTTTTCCAGGAATGTTTCAGTTGTGTTTTATATTGTGTCTGAAAGTTCAGTAACGTAAACGGATGATTAGATAATTCTAACTTATCTTGAAATAATGTGTATATATTTTTAAACTTATTCATTTAAGTTGTTTCCTTAAATAACTGAAAGTTTATCAGTACTACTGACTTAAGCATAGTTGTTAACTAATATATCAGATTGATTTTCGTATTTGATTCATACGCATTTCCATTAAAAGCGCGCCTTGTAGCTGGTTAAACAGCTTATGTTGTATGTTTTAGTGTCCTTGGTGGCTAGAAACACATTGTCTAACGAATAAGATTGTTTATTGTAAATCCAATAACTGAAATATCCAAAGTACTTCTCAGCTGTTTTTAGTGTGAATAATTTCATGTATATTGTTCTTCAAACTGCCTTTGATATTTTGATAAATCCAAGAGTATAACCTTAAATATCAAACATATTTTCTTCAGTTTGAAATCATGTTTCTTGTAACCATAAAATATTTGGAAGTTGGGGTTTATTTGATATGTTCAATATATGCTCAGGGCCATTACTTTTGAAATCATGACAATTATATTGTGGCATAGTAAACACTGAAGCCCTAGTAAGGAGAAAAATCATGTTCTGTATCCTCCATCATAAAAATTTCCAAGTTTACACCAAACTATTAAAGGTCTATTACCTTGTCTATAATTAGTTCGTAATGATTCGCTTCCTTAGCAACTTTACAGATGTTGTAAAGGTCAAAGTCATTCTGCTTTGACATATAATTATTCTGTCTTGGTCAAAGCAATAGCTGTTAAGGCAATAAATTTGAAATATTTAAGTTTTTTTTTTTGTTTACTTTTTTTGGTTCTTGTCTTTAATTTTATGTTATCTTAGTTTTAGGAACAGTTTGTTCAGTTTTTCCTGACTTGATGGCTTCATCTCTATCAATTTGGTGCCCGCGCAGAGAGATATTTTCTCGTCTGAAAACTGTTTAAGGCATGTTGCTTTTCAAGTCTCTTGGGATACTGTTTCTTGCTAGCTTGGTGGTCACCCTTGCAATAATTACAAGCTTGATTTTCAACCTAACATTGGCCATCATGTAACAATGAAAACTTTACACATTATTTTTTGCTTTCTACAGTCACTTGTGAGGTGATCCAATTCTTGGCAAAGAAATTTTTGCATAGGTTTGGTACATACAATTTTACCTTATATTTTCTAAATCTTAAACACACACACTTAGGAAAAATAATTTTAATTTTTAAAACGGCTTCCTGGACAGTTTTTCTAATAATATGTAAGCCTAACAGCTTTTTTACACAATTTTCTCACTTCTCTATAATCAGAAAGAATACAGGCTGTTGATTATTTTGACATTCGACTAATCTGGTATGTCTGATATTTTTCACAACACAATATTTTGACAGACATCCCTGCACTTTTATGGGATATTGCTTTGCAAGAGATACTCATACAGCTTGTACTAAAATCACACATTTTCAAAAGGTGGGCTGTTAGTGGAAGAATACCTGCTCAAACAAGTGGACTCGAGCCGAGTAACTTGGAGTGTGGCAAAATACTTTCCTTTTGTTATCTGTATTAGATACTGTAGGTAACAATCTCTAGTAGATACAGTAAGGTCTTAATTGATGTATCACCAAAAAAAAATACTGCATCAAGTTGGACCCCTTTTCGTGTTCATGCTCTGCAATCTTGAGTAACAAAGACAAGTAAAACTTCTACCTGTCTAAAGAATTGACGAAAATCTGTGGTCTTTTTGTCAAAATAAGTACAAAACACAGTGTCTAATTCATAGTCCAGTCAATCGCAAAATACATAAAAAATCCATGATTTCAGCACGGGCTTTAAAGTAATTCGTCACAACTCACTGGAAAGATATTGCATTGTGAACTATTTATATGTATATATATATATATATATATATATATATANATGTTAGTTGACATTATAATGCCATTTTACAGTATAACGCCTACTGATACGAAATTGCATGATGGTATATGTCCTTTATAATGGACATTTTCTCAAGAATCAAGTTGGTCTAAATTGTTACTCTATAGTTTATGCCAACTACAAAACAGCGTCATTTGTTTTCAAAACAGTTTAACGATCATCCGATCAGACAAAAGTAAAGTTATTATATATATATACCAGCGATATATACCAGAGGATTCAATGTCTTCCGACAAGGAATGCCGCCACACAAAGTTATAATTTTTATATAGTCGTCTGAAGTATGTGACAACTCTTCATACTATACCTGTCCAATGGATAATATCGTGAGACATTATACTGGGCTTGATGAATTATTTATATATACGTCTGAAAATCAGCCCAACATTGTTAGATCTGCACATTGGTAGTTCCCTCTCCCGGACTCGAACCATCACTGTTGTGACATCTGTGGCAACACCGCCTGCACTACGTCCAGCGCCCTAGACCACGCGGCTACCTAGGCTATATAAAAATATAGCTTTCGGTAACCGGGTGATACCTCCTCGTAGGTTTAATCTAGGGTTGTAACGCAGTACATGATGTATAGGTGCTCGTGCAGATCAGCTGTGTGTATAGCAGAGAGGATTCAATGTCTTTCGACAAGGAATGCCGCCACACAAAGTTATAATTTTTATATAGTNGTCTGAAGTATGTGACAACTCTTCATACTATACCTGTCCAATGGATAATATCGTGAGACATTATACTGGGCTTGATGAATTATTTATATATACGTCTGAAAATCAGCCCAACATTGTTAGATCTGCACATTGGTAGTTCCCTCTCCGGGACTCGAACCATCACTGTTGTGACATCTGTGGCAACACCGCCTACACTACGTCTAGCGCCCTATACTATAAGTTTCGTATATCATATTTCTCTTTCTGTCCACAAAATTTTCTGTGATTATTATATGAAAATACTATTGTTCGTGGGGCTCCATTTTCGTTGATATCGTGGTTTGCTTAATCCACGAAATGAAGTTCCGAAAGAAGCGCAGTTTTTCTCAGATTTTTAATGGATATAATTTTAAAAAAGGAATGCAAGTACACACAAAGTAGTTGAAAGCACGAAAATTCTTGTCCATGGTATATTGTTCTCTTCTTGTGAAGCGTATCGTAGTTTCTACGAAGTAGCGGTATGCACAGATTCCTACTTTTCTCGAAATAATAGACCACTCATTAACATCTTTTGATACTTATACCTGATAGGATAATGCCAGTTGACATAATCCTGAAAGTTGACAAGATAATGTGTTATACAGTACAATATACACTATTGTGAACATGTTTCTAAGTCCACCTGGCATTTGTAAACTTTGTCTATTTTTTAATGTTATAGTTTGTGCACTTCAACTACATATACTTGTATTATAATGACCACTGCTCCAAACTCCCTGAAAGTGTCAAGACCAAATTAACTACATTCATTCGAATACCAAGTCATTAACCAAACCTACATTTAGCCCGTAAATATTGGATTTGTTTCAACCATGTAGGTTTGTCATCGAATATTTCTTAAATGAACTTATCCCCCTTTACTAAAGTTCAGCGTTATGTTTCCAATTTTTCATGAAAAATTACCAAATTAAAGCTTTCTTGAAAAGCAACAGCTTTGGGGGGGGGGGGGGGGGGGGGGGGNGGGGCGGGGCAAATAATAAAAAACAGAATTATCATACCATTTATAGATATTGTATTAGTCGTTCTGTATTTTTTTTTTTTGGACATGACTGAGTTCAAAATTTAACTTTATCCCTCATAACCATATTGTACTATAGCCTTCAATTGAAAAATTGAACTGTATTCTAAACATTCTGATACGTCATTGAACATTCTGTAGAATAAGATGGAATAACTAACAAAATACCGAGGTTAATGTTAATTAATTTTCTGCATATGCGCATTTCGACCACTTATGTCTAATCAGTGCTGATCAAACCAAAATATTTGGAAGTCAATTAACCGAAAAACGTGTAAAAGCTTACAGAGAACAAATTACCAAAAGGATCCAAATAGAAAAGCCAAAATTCAGCTAAGGACAGAGCTATGTATAATGGAGATACTCTAATTTTTCTACAAAATTATGTAAAATTTAAATATTGCAAGTTTCAATAAATTCGGTTTTCGGGTCAGCACCGAAGTACTGACTACTGGGTTGGTGAATACCCTCGGGGACTAACAATCCACCAGCAGAGGCATCGACCCAGTGGTAATAAATAACAAACGACCGAAGTTACTGTTAATTTATTTTCTGCATATGCAAATTTCGACGACTTATGTCTCATCAGTGCAGATCAAACCAATACATTTGGAAGTTCATTAACCTAAAAACGTGTAAAAGCTGATAGACAACAAATAACCAAATAGAAAATAGAATTATACAATTACTTAGAGGATACCAGTTAGTACGACATGCACTTTTGGAGTAGGTGTGATCTCTGTTTTTACTTAAATAGATAAGGTGTTACTGATGCGAGCATATTTTCTATAATACTGTGTTCCGCAATTATTTTTCAAAGAGTATATTTGTCAATGTCAACTAATGTATAAGAGTTTTTCCTCATTTGATTCATACGTATTTCCATTTAATAAAAGGGTAGGGCAGGTCTTCCTGCTTTCATTTTTAACCCAAAATCTTTTTTTATGGTATTTAATACCCGAACTATATGAAAACGCTGTTAAGTGACTGACAATAGTTTTTTTCCAATACTCATTATTACATTTTTACACTTTTTAACTCCTTTTATTGTTAAGCCATCCCCATTTACAGTATGTTTTTTTCCTGTAGAGGGCTTCATTTTTTACTATTCCTGTAAATGTTTGGGTCGACCATGATATCTTTGGTTTATTGTATCATTGTTTACATTTTTAAAAGAGCTATGTCAATTATTAAATCAGTCAGTATAGTACATGTTTCTTTAACGTTGTCCGAACCAATGTTTGGCCTTCAGATTTTATCACATATACTGGCAAAAGCATCTTACAATATACTTAGTTTTTTTCATAATTCCATTTAAATTCCGTTTTAGTTGGTTATATCATATGAAATTGATATAGAGTTACATGAATAACAAAAAGATGATTTATAAAGGAAGAACTATGATGCTCTGATCTACAGACAAATAATCGAATGTGCTATATAAATACTACAAATACTTATGTCAATGCAAGATAATTCTATTCTATTTGGATTCTGCCTCATCCACGATCCATCATTAAGTACTACTAGATTATCGATTAATGTATACAGTAGGGTGCAGACATAACCTCTCGCCAAGTTAACTTGAACCAGTCATTAAATCTCCTTTACGTTAACTTAGGACCGTTTTTAATTTACTTAGATCAGTAATACAGCAGTCATAAAAACTGTTCGAAGTGAATTTTAGAACAGCTCTAGAGCCCTGACTGCTCTGACCTGTTCTGGTAATCAAATCCTGACTATTCGGTCCTGTTCTTGTCGGAGAGCCCTCACTACTTTAACCGATTCTGGTCATACATTGTAGATCCTTGGACGCTCTAACTTGTCATAGAATCCTGACCTCTCTGACCTGTCATATAGCTCTGACTGCTTTTCTGTTATTAAATTTAGAGTATTTACAGTTCTTGTATGAGGGGGCCAACCTATTTTCGGGATGTTAGGATTAAATAGTTGTCGGGATTTGGGGATTTTATGGATTTTCGGAAATAAATTCATCGGGAATCGGGATTTCATTAGTCTTTAAGTTTCTCTGTAGTTCGGGATTTTGGAATTAAAAAATAAGTTGGGATTCCGGGATGATACCTTCATCGGCCCCTTCTTGTGTTGTTTTACTTTTACCAACTTTGGATGTAATTTACTTGATTTACTAGTTGATCCATTAATTTTATCTTCTATGATTTTTTTTGTTACAAACTCCAAATACCAGACAATATGACTGGACAGAGCAGTCGAGATTCTATTGCGATGTAAATGTTCAACAGTTCCTACCAAACCCACCAAGATTTACACGTTGAACACGTGATGAACGATACAGAAAGTACTCAATCATGTAACGTGTACCGTACATTAGAAAGTCATATTTTTCCATGCCAACGGTGATGAAGATACTTGTTGTTTAACCTTAACCATATTCAAACGGTATGTTTTCTCCATATGATATTATATCGATACCTGCAATTCTGAAACTTGCTGTAATTTAACCTATAACAAATAACAAAAGGCACATTTTTTATTTAATATTATAATTATACCCGCAATACTGACATTTGCTGTTATTTAACCTATAACATATAAGAAGAGACACATTTTCTCAATTCCATTTTACATCTAGGCCAGCAATAATTATACTTGTTATTTAACCTGAAACATACAAGAAAAGGTAAAATTTCCCTATTGATATTATTATGATACCTGCAAAATTCAAAAATGCTGTAATTTCTTCTAAACCATATAAGAATCCATTGTATTTTTTATATCACTGCCCACGCTATTAAAACTTGCTCTAATTTAACGTAAACCATTTAAGAACAGGCACAATATCTCCATACGATATTATATCAATGCCCGCAATACTTAAACTTACTGTAATTAAAGCTAAAACATATAAGAACAGGGATATTTCATCAATTTGGTATTATATCCATACCTACAGTACTAAAACTGTGTAAGTTAACCTAAAACATACATTTGTATAAGACAAGGCACATTTTCTCTATAAGATATAATAATGATTCCCGCAATACTGAAACTTGCTGTAATTAAACCTAAGGTATATAAGAAAATTCAGATTTTTTTCACCCGATATTATAGCGATGCCCGCAATGCAGAAACTCGCTGTAATAAACCTAAAACAAATAACAAAATGCACATTTTCTCTATTTAATATTATAATTATGCTCGCAATACTTATATTTGCTGTTATTAACCCTATAACATATAAGAAGAGACACCTTTATTCCGTTCCATATTATATCCATGCCAGCAATAATGAAACTTGCTGTAATTCAACCTAAATCATCAGAATCCATTTGATTATATATTGATGCCCGCAATACTGAAACATGCTGTAATTTACCCTTAAACATATAAGAAAAGGCACATTTTCTCTATTTGATATTATATCCATGCCCACAAGACTAAAACTTACTGTAATTTAACCTTAAACACCAAAATGACATCTTTTCCATTTGATAGTATATCAATTCCTGCAATACTGGAACTTACCGTAGTTTAAGCTTAAACATACAGGAAAAGGTACGTTTTTTATTAACTTGATATTTTAATGATGAACACAATACTGAAACTTGCTGAAATTAAACCTTCAACATTTAAGAAAAGGCACGTTTTTTCCATTTGATATATATCATGAAACATACAAGAAAAGGTACAATTTCTCTATTTGATATTATTATGATGCCTGCAATACTTAAAAATTCTGTAATTTGACCTTAAACATATAAGAATCCATTGGATATTATATCAATGCCCGCAATACTGAAACTTGCTGTAATTAAAGCTAAAACATATATGAACAGGGATAAAACCTCTATTCGGTATTATATCCATACCTGGAATACTAAAACTTGCTGTAATTTCACCTAAAACATAGAAGACAATGCACATATTCTCTACAAGATATAATAATGATACCCGCAATACTGAAACTTGCTGTAATTAGGCTTAAAACATATAAGAAAATTCAGATTTTTTCCATTGATATTATAACCATGCCCGAAATGATGAAACTTGCTGTAATAAACCTAAAAAAAATAACAAAAGGCATATTTTCTCTATTTAATATTTTAATTATGCTCGCAATACTGATATTTGCTGTATTTTACCCTATAACATATAAATAGAGGCACATCTTCTCCGTTCCATATTATATCCATGCCAGCAATAATGAAACTTGCTGTAATATCAAAATCCATTTGATATTATGTTGATGCCCGCAATACTGAAACTTGCTGAAATTTGACCTTCAACATATAAGAAAAGGCACGTTTTTTCCATTTGATATTATAATGATGCCCACAATACTAAAAATTGTTGTAATTGATTTAACTTAAAACCTATAATTGAAGGCTCATTTTTCTCCATTCGATATTATATCGATGCCCACAATACTAAAACTTGTTGAAATTTAACCTACAACATTAAGGCAGAATTTCTATATTCGATGTTATATCCATGCCTGCAATACTGAAGCTTGAAGTAATCAACCTAACAAATAAGAAAAGGGATTTTTTCTCCATTCAATATTATATTGATTCCCAAGTATTGAAGCTCCTTCTATTTAACCTGAAACATAAAAGAAAAGGTACAATTTCTCTATTTGATATTATTATGATGCCTGCAATATCTAAAAATTCTGTAATTTGACCTAAAACATATAAGAATCTATTGGATATTGTATCAATGCCCGCAATATTAAAACTTGCTGTAATTTAACGTAAAACATTAAAGACATGGCGCAATTTATCCATACGTTATTATATTAATGCAATACTGAAACTTGCTGTAATCAAAGCTAAAACATATAAGAACAGGAATAATTCCACAATTCGGTATTATATCCATACTTGCAATATTAAAACTTGCTGTAATTTAAATAAAACATAGAAGACAATGCACATTTTCTCTATACGATATTATTATGATGCCCGCAGTACTGAAACTTGCTGTAATTGAACCTTAAATATATAAGAAAATTCAGATTTTTTTTCCATTGATATTGTAACCATGCCCGCAATGCAGACACGCTGTAATAAACCTAAAACAAATAACAAAAGGCATATTTTCTCTATTTAATATTTTAATCATGCTCGCAATACTGATATTTGCTGTAATTTACCCTATAACATATAAAAAGAGACACATCCTCTCTGTTCCATATTATATCCATGCCAGCAATAATGAAAATTGCTGTGATTCAACCTAAATCATATCACAATCCATTTGATAATATGTTGATGCCCGCAATACTGAAAGTTGCTGTAATTTACCCTTAACATATAAGAAAAGGCACATTTTCTCTATTTGATATTATATCCATCCCCACAAGACTAAAACTTACTGTAATTTAACCTTAAACACCAAAATGACATCTTTTCCATTTGATAGTATATCAATGCCTGCAATACTGGTACTAACTGTAGTTTAAGCTTAAACATATAGGAAAAGGCACATTTTATGAATTTGATATTTTAATGATGCACAGAATACTGAAACTTGCTGAAATTTAACCTTCAACATATAAGAAAAGGCACGTTCCTAAAAATCGTTGTAATTAATTAACTTAAAACAGATAACTAAAGGCTCAATTTTCTCCGTTCGATATTATATCGATGCCCACAATACTAAAACTTGTTGTAATTTAACCTACATTATAAAGGCAGATTCTCTCTATTCGATATTATATCCATGTCTGCAATACTGGAGTTTGAAGTAATCAACCTTACACAAATAAAAAAGGGACTATTTCCCCATTCAATATTGTATTGATACCCACGCATTGAAGCTCGCTTTTATTTAACCTAAAACATACAAGAAAAGGAACAATTTCTATATCTGATATTATTATGATGTCTGATATATTAAAACATGCTGTTATCTAACCTAAAACATATAAAAATCCATTGGAAATTATATCAAAGCCCGCAATATTGAAACTTGCTATAATTCAACCCAAAACATTTAAGAAAAGGCACAATTTCTTCATATGATATTATATCAATGCCCGCAATACTGAAACTTGCTGTAATTAAAGCTAAAACACATAAGAACAGAGGTATTTCCTCTATTTGGTATAATATCCTTACCCGCAATACTAACGCTTGCTGTAATTTAACCTAAAACATATAAGAATAGGCACATTTTCTCTATAAGATATAATAATGATGCCCGCAATACTGAAACGTGCT
This sequence comes from Modiolus philippinarum, assembly GCA_002080025.1. Classification (NCBI taxonomy): domain Eukaryota; kingdom Metazoa; phylum Mollusca; class Bivalvia; order Mytilida; family Modiolidae; genus Modiolus; species Modiolus philippinarum. The sequence continues at coordinate 18,246 of MJUU01025455.1, forward strand.
CTAATTTAAACCACAACATATAAGAAAAGGCATATTTCTCCATTCGGTATTTCATCTATGCCAGCAATACTGAAACTTACGGTTATAAACCTTAAACAAATAGGAAAAGGGACAATTTCTTCATTTAATATTATATTGTTGCCCCAGTATTGAGGCTTGCTGTAATTCAGAATAAAACATATGACAAAAGGCACAAATTCTCTATTTGATACTATAAGGATGCCTGCAATATTTAAACTTGCCGTAATTTAACCTGGAACATATAAGAGAAGGCACATTTTCTCTCTTCGGTAATATATCCATGGCTGCAATGCTTACACATGCTTTTTGATATAAAAAAGGCACATTTTCTCGATTTGATATTATATCCATTGCACTTGCTGTAATTTTACCTAAAAAGCATAAGAAGGACATTTTTTCTCCATTTGATACTATGTTAATGCCCACACTACTGACACTTACTGTAATTTAAGCAGAAAATTATCAGAAAGGACACATTTTTTCTCCATTTGATATCAAAATGATGCACGCAATACTGAAACTTGATGTAATTTAACCTTAGACATATAAAAAGGGCATTTTGTTCATTTGATATTATAATGATGCCCCAATACTGGAACTAGCTGTAATTTAACCTTAAACATATTTAAAAAAGGCACATTTTCTCATTTGATATTATATCAATGCCTAAAATACTACTAAAACTAGCTAACAATATATATAATTATCTTGCTTGCTGTAAATTTATTGTAAAAAAGCAAAAGGGACATTATAAATGTTGTTTGGGGTTTTGAATATCGAACACTTAATGAACATATCTCAAAGGATAATTTTTTAGCACAGTATTGTCATTTTAAAAATACCATAAACATATATTTTGATTCATTATATGTCTCTGCCAAATACATATAAGAAAAGCAGGTTGTGTTCCATTTATCTACTTAATATGTTGGTATGTTTTATTTGCTTAATTGTAAAATTTCCACGCAGATGATTCACACGTTAAGCGGTATTTTAGGAAAGTTGAATGTTTCCATTGCTTTATGACAGGTTAGAGCGGTCAGGGCTCTACGACTGGTCAGACCAGTCAGGATTCTATGACAGGTTAGAGCGGTCAGGGCTTTACGACTGGTTAGATCAGTCAGGATTTTATGACAGGTCAGACCAGTCAGGATTCTATGACAGGTTAGAGCGGTCAAGGATTTACGACAGGTAAGACCAATCAGGATTCTATGACAGGTTAAAGCGGTCAAGGATTTACGACTTGTCAGACCAGTCATGATTCTATGACATGTTAGAGCGGCCAGGGCTTTACGACTGGTCAGACCAGTCAGGATTTTTTGACAGGTCAGACCAGTCAGGATTCTATGACTGGTTAGAGCAGTCAAGACTCTATGACAGGTCAGACCAGCCAGAATAATTTGACATGTTGGAGCAGTCAAAGCTCTATGACTGGTCAGAGCAGATAGGATTATATGACTGCTCCAAGTAAACTTCAAGTTAACTTAGGTCTATTTTCATGACTGCTCCCCAAGTTAACTTGGACGAGAGGTTATGTCTGCATAGGACTGTATTGTATTATTTGTTGCCTTTGATTTATTTCTCTTTGTTCCTCTGTTTTTTGTGATGCGCATTTTAATCGCTACAAAGATTAAAGCCAACTTACCTCAAATACTCTTTTAAATTGTTTGGACTATGTGTCCTTAGAGGCATCATACTAGCAAATAACAGTATCATTGTCAATTCAATATCTGAAATTTCAGAAGTACCCCAACTGTTTTAGTATTCATTATTTTTACTTAAAGTGTTTGATATTTCAATAATAGAGAAATCTCCAATACAATAGTGAAACATTCTTCTGCTTGATACCTTTATTCTTGTAAGCATATGATTTTTTGAAGATGAGTTTTATTAGACAAGGGCCATATAAATATAGAATCCACAATCGCATCGAGTGAGAAACGACATTTCTACACTAGAGATAGTTAAATTTTCAAATACTTCAAACGCGAGGCTTGCCGAGCGTTTAAAATATTTGAAAATTTAACTATCGAGAGTGTAGAAATGTCGTTTCCCACGAGATACGGTTGTGGATTTTATTTCTCTAATGATTTCAAGGAGATTTTTAAAAAAAAATGACCCCCCCCTTTTCTGGTGATCCGAAATAAATGTGTTCTTTGGAAGTGACGTCATCAGGCATGGTTGCCTTTTTTCATGACGTCACAATGGTAAAGTCGGAAAACGGCAAACACATTTGACGTCATAATTGAATTTCATCCAATCAATTGCCCAGAACAACATTCTCTCTAGAGAGGAGAAACATGTTTCTCCAACCGCTCAGGAAACGTGAAAACAGGACAGAAATTAGAGAAACTCATTTCCATTGCTCTTGAAACTATGATAGCTTCAATGTTGGATAGTATCACTGTAGGAGAAAAATCATGTAAGTGCTATAAATAAACATAATTGTGTCCTCTATATTGATAGTCAAAACTACAAACAAAAAGCAAAGTCAATTGCCTTGTGTGTAATGAGTTAATAATGAAATGCTTTAGCAGCAACTGTTATGATACATTTATACATTATTTTAAGATCAAAGTCATTCTGCTTACATATTATTAATATGTCTTTGTCAAAACAATTGCTGTCAAAAATAAAATATCTGAAATATCTACAGGTTCTTTTTGTTTATTTCTTAGGGTTATTTTTGCTGTTTGATGTTATTATAGGTTTCTATTGATCATCTTATGATCTATTGATCATTTGATTTGGCCAAAATAGAAGCTTTTATAAGAATCATGGCTGCAAGCTGTATGGTGGTGTTCAGATTACAGTATCCGATTTCAATCAAATATTTGAGTCACTATGTAGTTCTCCATGACCTTAGCCTTGTAATATACTCGCAGGTCTAGGGGTTTTTAATTATATGTCATTGAAAAGATATTTCATCGATAAACATAAACATAGATATATTTTTTCTCAAATTTGTGGCTATTTATGTCTGTTATTATTTTGCGAACAAAAAATTTTACAGGTACATGTGAATATAATTGATATTCTCTTCTTGTCAACTGGGGTTTAGTGAAGTATTGGGATGCAAAAAGTCCTACTTTTATCGGAATTATGTACTACAAAATGGCAGGATAATACCTGATGGATAATATGGATAATTCCAGTCGACAGGATTGTTAGACAGGATAGTGCAAGTTGACAAGATATGCCAGTATAACACAAGTGGATAGGATAATGCTATTTGACAGGATAATGCAAGTTGACAAGATATGCCAGTATAACACAAGCGGATAGGATAATGCTATTTGACAGGATAATGCAAGTTGACAAGATATGCCAGTATAACACAAGCGGATAGGATAATGCTATTTGACAGGAT
>MJUU01025455.1:24546-47616 GCA_002080025.1 Modiolus philippinarum
AATTGTATGCTCAATATCGATATTCCAAAGCTACAGAAGTCTATTACCTTGTCTGTGCTCCGGACCATATGGGTATTCGGACCGTATGCGTATAGTCCAGACCATATGCGTGTCCTTAGACGCATCACACAAATTCACTATCGAAAAAACATTATTCATTTTTAATGCAATATCTGAGATTTTCAAAGTCTTCCTAAGCTGTTTTAGTGTAAACTATTTTTACGTAGATTGCTGTACCAACTACATTTGATATTCCAATAAAAGAGAAAAACAGTCTAACATTGAATTTCAAGGATATTTTTGTCAGTTTGGCACTTTGTTTCTTGTAAGCATATATTTTTACCAAGATGGGTTTTATTTGATAAGTTCCATATTAACTCATTCCCATTAATGCAACTTTGACAGATTCTATTTTAACTCATTTCGATTAATGAAAGTATGACAAATTCCATTGAAACTCATTTCCATTACTATTGAAACTATGGTAAGTTCAACACATAAACTCATGTTCATTACTATTGATACAATAACAATTTCAATATTGCATAGTAAAACAATTAATTAAGTGAAAGTAAAAGAAAAATCATGAAAGTGCTATAGATAAACAGAATTGTATGCTCAATATCGATATTCCAAAGCTACAGAAGTCTATTACCTTGTCTGTGCTCCGGACCATATGGGTATTCGGACCGTATGCGTATAGTCCAGACCATATGCGTTTTTTGAGAAATACGTATATGTTCGGACAGCTGAAAAGTTAATGAAAATTAACAGGTTTATATGATATGATTAAACGATTCAAAGTCAGTTTACAGGATAATGCAGGATATTTCCATCTGACAGGGTAATGCCAATTGAAGAGATTGTTCCACTTTACAGGTTAAAACCAGTTCTCTGAAATTTGAACGCTGGTAAGATATTGTGTTCTACCGTAAATTCTCCTTTTTTTTAACCTCTTTGCTAAGTGCAGTCAACATAAGCCAAGTGTTGTATAGAGCTGAGTCACTAGTATCTATATAGCTTATGTATCTTATCAGTTGCAACCTTATCCTATTTATCTATTTCCTTCCAACCAAATGTTCATCATGTACAATGTGACAACTGTAGATTTTCTACGAGGAGGGGTGATCCAGTTAACGAAAGCTATATTATTATATAGCCTAGGCGGCCGAGTGGTCTAGAGCGCTACTCAGAGTGCAGGCGGTTGTGCAATAGACGACAATTAAGCAGGGGTTCAAATCCATCCTCAGACCTTACAGGACTTTCAGATACTAACAGGTTTAAAAACCCGATTTTTCATCACTGTTGGCATCTGAATCATGTACAAGTGCAGCTCACCTAACCAACACGTCATCCGAGCAATGTTCTGCGGTTATCACTTGAAGTATATATATCTAAAGAGAAAACTACCAACTAGAAAACTCAGTGGATATCGGATCGCCGATACAGGACAATGCAGCATAAACAAAATAATTATATAAGTCTAGAAGATTGTGAAACGATATCGGTAAAATATATAGACGTTGTTAAAAATAAAATGACAGAATTTTCAGTCAACATATGACTTTCTTCAGTGTCTTAAACACGCTATAATATAAGTGCCATTGGTGATTACATAACTCAACAATACTGGAACATTATACATCGACACTCGATGTATAATGTCCCAGTATTGCTGAGTTATGTCATCAACAAAAAACGTGTTTAAGTTTCTGCGAAATAGCGGTATACAGAGATTCAAAAGTTTATCGTAATTATGGACTACCAGTTAAAAAATAATGCCAGTTGACAAAATTTGTTACAGCATAATGCTAGCTGATGAGATAATGGTAGTTGAAAACATAATGCCAGTTAATATGATAATGCTAGTTGAAAACAAAATGCCAGTTTAGGAGATAATGTGTTATATAGTATTATATCCATTATTGTAAAGATCTTAATACATCCAGATTGCATTAGCCATGTTTGTCTAAATTGTAATGATATGTTGTGTGCCATTTACTAAACAATGTCTGCTATTTTATAAAGGGTCTAGCAATCATCCGATTAAACAAAAATGACAATTATTTTATATACCTACCTGCCATATAATGGTCACGCCTGCGAATTCCTGGTAGTGTCCAAAACAAAATTAAGCAACTCGAACATCCAAATCACTATACAGACCTACTGAATCCTCCATGACTTCAGAAGTATAAATTGTTCACAGGTTTAGACGTAATCCGTTATAACTCACTGAAAAGATATTGCATAGCCAAGTATTTGACCGACGTTAATAAAAATATTTTGTTTTCTTTTTTGTCCCCAACAATATTCTTTGATTATTATGTGAACAGATGCATATTTATAAAGCATGGACTTTTTATGAGGTCAATATATCCTATATGAACCTATTAAGTTTATAATGACAGAGGACGTAGTCTAAGGTCAATATAAACTTAACACGTCCATATATAGCACATTGCCGAGTCTAGTCATTTCATCTTGATTACTAGTAGTAGACGACATTGTATTACAAATATCTTCACGATTTTCAAGATTTATAATTAGAATTGACTCATTGATAGTCGAATAGCCACAAAAAACCTAAAACATACTTATCTATCAAAAACAACAATAATGTGGGAGCTCAAAAAATCCGAGCGCGTGATCCGAAACTAGTCAGTTGATAATGGCATTTGGCAGTATTATTTAACTAGATTCTGCTAGTTTCCAATATAGTGCAAGTTGACAGGATAATGCTAGGTAAAGCACTTAACAGGATAATGCCGGTTGCAAGATATAGTTTTCTACAGTATGATGCCCACTACTGTGAACATCCTTGCTGGCATCGGACAAGTTTGTCTAAATAGACATTTTGTGGTATGTGCCTGTACAAAACTTCAGACATTTTTGTACCAATCTTTGGTCAACTGAGGTGGCCAAAATTAAAAATATTATGCATAAACTAACCTGTCATAAATTAATCACGACTGCAACCTCTCTTGAAGTGTCAACATTTACCAAAGCCAATCGAATATCCGAGTAACTGAAAAGAACTTTTTAGGCTTCCACAACTTAAATCATTTAGCCATTAACTGGTCTAGGGTCAGTTTGTTATAACTCACTGAAAAGATATTGCAAGGTCATTAATTGTGATTTTACGCTATGTTTCCTCTTCCTAACAGCGTCAGACATTTTCGGTCGACTTGGCCAAACTATTAGCTACAATGAACATCCACCTGCCATATAATGATCACTACTGCGAAGGCTCTGGAAGTATGCAGACAATTTTAGCTAATTTCATTCAAATATACAAACTCATTGAACCCTCCATTATTCCAGCAATTTATCATGTCATAGTGTCGAAGTAAATTCGCAATAATTCTCTGAAAATATAGTTTCAATCAAAGATAAGACGGATAGATATAATTATACATATCTTTTTTTTTGTAACCCAAACATTGTTATGTGATTATAATGTGAACAGCGATAAGTTTGCAGTTATTCCAACATATTTAGTCTACAAGATAATTGTAGTAGACAGAATTCTATCTAATGACAAGATAAAAACTTTTCTCAGGATAATGCAATTTGACAATGCAAAGCAACTTAAATGAAATAGGTAAGTCGACATGATAATGCCCGCTAATGGAAGACAAGGGCAACTTCTACCTGCAAAGGAAATTGACAAAAATCTTACGTCGATTTGTCTATTTATATAAAAAAAAATATAAAAAGACAGATCTTTGTCAGATTTTGGTACAAATAAAATCCATAGTCAAGAAGCCACACCCCCCTTCCAAAATATCTTTATCTATCAAAACTTAAATAATGTGGTAGCTCAAAAAACAGAGTACTTGATCTGAGACTCGCCAGTTGATAATCCAAGATGGTAATACAGTTAGGTGCAGACATAACATCTCGTCCAAGTTAAGACTGCTCTAAGTTAACTTAGAGCAGTTCTAAAAGCGGTCATAATTGGTTCTACGTGGAACTGTTCTCAAAGCTGTCACAGTTCTAAAAATGATCATACACTAGAGCAGTAATTCTTAAAGTGGCCATTATAATGTGCAATAGAATAGTTCCCTATGGGTCATGTGACGATCGGACGTGATGATTCTGTATTGAAACAAATATTTTCCTTTTCCATATATGATTTAGCCCGTGTATAATAGGAAGTTTTATTATTGCAGGCATCGAGAATAAAGACATTGTTCCTTTTGTCATTAGTTTTTGGTCGGGGAAAGGGGCACAAGACAGTATATGTTAATGTGTTTTGGGCATTTTCAGCTTGGCACTTAATATCCATGCCCGCAATCATTTAACTTACCGTTATTTGACTAAAAACAGATGGCAAAAGGAATATGTTCTGCAATCGATAAAATATCCATACCCTCAATCATTTAACTTACTTTAATTTGACTATAAATAGATATCGAAAGGGATATTTCCTGCAATCGACATAATGTCCATGCCTGCAATCAATTAACCTACTGCAATTTGATTAAAACATATTGCAAAAGGGACATTTTCTTCGATCGATATAATACCAATGCCCGCAATCAATTAACTTACTGTAGTTTGACAAAAACATATGGCAAAAGGGATATTTTCTCTAATCGATAAAATATCCATGCCCGCAATCATTTAACTTACTCTAATTTGACTCCAAAAAGATACAAAAGTAACATTTACTGCAATCAACATAAAATACATGCCCACAATCAATTAACTTACTGTAAATTGACTTAAAGCTGATGACAAGAGGGATATTTTCTGCAATCGACATAATATCCATAACCGAAATCATTGAATTTCCTGAAATTTAACTAAAAACATATGGCAAAAGGACATTTTCTGCAATCGACATTATACTCATGCCCGCAATCAATTTGTTTACTGTAATTTGAGCAAACACATATGGCAAAATTGACATTTTCTGCCATCGACATAATATCCATGCTCGCAATCAATTAACTCGATTTTTTAATTTGACTAAAAACTAATGGCCAAAAGGACATTTTTTTGCAATCGACATACTATCCATGCCCGCAATCAACTAACTGTATATTTACTGAAAACATATGGAAACAGTGACATTTTCTGTGAACGATATAATATCAATGATCGCAATCGCAATAAATTACTGTTATTTGACAAAAAAGATATCACAAAAAGGACATTTTCTGCAATCGACATAATATCCATGCCCGTTATTGATTAACTTATTGTAAATATGGCATAATGGACATTTTCTGCAATTGATATAATATTCATGCCGATTAAGTATAACTGTAATAAAATCAAAAACGTTTATTACAGTAATAATGATTTTTTTAAGAATCGCATATATTGCTTTACTACAAAACTGATCTCGTCGATTCTCACTTGGGCGATAGTGAGTCCCAGATTTGGACGAATTTTAATTTTCTAGACTTCAACGTTATTAAGTATTTTATTGATTGCCGAGTTGATTGAATAGTTTATTTTTAATCAGAGCATCATTTAGCAAAGACTGCTTTTAGAACAACTCCTGACCACGAATGCTATTAGAACAACTCCTGACCATGACTAATTTTAGAACAGGTTATGACCAATTTTAGAACTGTTCTCGACAATGACCGTTTTAGAACTGTTCTCGACAATGACCGTTTTAGAACAATTTTACAAAATAACTGCTTTTATGACTGCTTTTAGAACTGCGCTAGAGCCGTTCTAGAACTATTCTAAGTTAACTTAGAGCAGTCATTAGAACAATTTTAAGTTAACTTCATGACAGGTTATGACTGCAACCAATTGTATTACTTAACAAGATTCTGCCAGTTTTCAATATAATGCAAGAAGAGAGGAAAATGCTAGATAAAGTATTTAACAGGATAATGCCGGTTGACAAGATATCGTGTTCTACAGTATGATGCCGACTACGGTGAAAATTCTTGCTGGTATTCGCGAAGTTCAGTTTGAAATTTTGTGGTATGTGCCTCTACAAAACGTCAGCCATTTTGTACAAATCGTCCGGTCAATTGAGCTGGCCAAAATTAAAAATATTATGATTAAACAAACCTGTCATAAATTAATCACTACTGCAACCTTTATTGAAGTGTCCATATTTTCCAAGTCCATTCAAATATTGTAGTAACGGAACAGAACTGTTTTATCCTCTACAACTTCACTCAGGTATTCATTAACGAATCTAGGTTCAATTTGTTATAACTCACTGAAAAGATATTGCAATGTAATAAATTGTAATTTTGCGCTCTGTGCCCTCTTCTTATCTGTATCAGACATTTTCAGTCCACTTGCCAAAAATTAAAGAAGAACATGCTTGATGTGGTTATTTCCAAATTTCGTCTCTTTTTTTGCTTCGAAATTAGTATTGTGTTTATTAATAAAGTGAAATAATTTGCCCAAATAAACGGAGAACTCAATTAGTGAACATGAATTCGGGAGAAAGTTTGTGGTTTTTACAAATTTGTCTTCAAGACATTTAATTTGACTAAACGAATTGTCTCTTAGTACAAAAGTGTGTGGATGAAAGTATAATATTTTGCTTTAGACATTGTTTTCTAAATGTGAAGTATGAAAGTCTCCGATTCTACGAAATTATCAGACCCCTCCTTCAACCCGTTCTGGAACCCACATTTTGTGAAAATCGGACATTTTTTTAAATCAAAGTTTTGGTATACAAATATTTCTAAAAAATTTAAATTTCAATGCCCATCGTGTAAAAGAATGATTTAAGAGATAATTTCAGCGATCTTTAAAGGATAACTTCAATTTAAAAAAAAACAAAGAGCTCTTAAATATCTCAGGCATTCTCAACAAAAATATTCTATATTTATGACCAAGATTATATATGTTAGCGGCAATAAGCAAAATCAGGATTAAGCCTATTTCCCAGGCAATAAGCTAATGCCTAGGCACTTACTTATTGCCTAAAATTCTCAGGTATTAGTGTTACTCCCTTAAGTTATTGATGTCAAATTCTGACAATTTCCGAGGCAGTAATAAATGTTTTGAAATGAAATAAAGACATCATTCTTATTCAAAAAAAAAATCATTTAATCTTGATTTTCGAACAAAGAGAACATCAAATAGTGCTAAAACAGTATCAACCAATTCTGTAATCTCATATGTTTGGTTTGAAAGTTGCGTAGGTCAGGATGTCCCAATTTTAGGAAAAAATAAATGTTGAAATGAAAAAAAAAATTGTTTGGCATTAGCAAAACCAGAAATATATTGAGTAAAATATTATGATTTTTTTTTATTTACTCACGGAACCGACTATTCAGTATTTATTTTCCAACATTTTTCAAATTAGTATATTTCCCTGAAGTCTCAAAGACCACTTATTTTTTAACTAACAACCATTTACCATAGAATTTATTTAAGTAAAAATATTGACCATTGATAAAATTATTTCAAATTATAAAAAATTATCATGCCTACGGTCTATCGAAACTGTTTTCTGTGTCAATTAGGGAGTGCGGGGATCACTGTAGTTGCCGATAATCATTACTATAGATTGCCAAAATTTTGGACTCTGAGCGTAAAAACTTTAACTGCCATGTGTGGTGATGGCTGTAGTTTCCATCAGCCCATCTTGTTTTGATTTGCATAATAAAATGTTGTATTTATAGTCTTTTTTCATAGTAAAAGGGCCGCCAGACTATAAATCTAATGCCTGGCCATCATCAGGCAATAAGTCTATTCCCTAGTCTTTATGACTAATGCCTGAATCGTTTCAGTCAATAAAATCACTGCCTAGTCTTTAGCTTATTGCCAAGGTAATTAGGATAAATGCCTGAATTTGCTTATTGCCGCTAACATATAAGAACTATATTTTGTATAGTTCTTTTCTTGCCAAATGTATGTGAGTTGTATGTGCATAAACAACCCGTATGCAGATATTCTCATTTTCTCTCAAAATCATTGACTACACGTTGACAGATAATGCCAGTTGAAGATATAATGTCTGTTGAAAGGATTATTTAGCCAGTTTACAGACACGATTATTTGACAGTTTACGTAAAGTTGACATTATAGTACCAACTGATATGGTATTGGCAATAAACAGGATTATATGACAGAAAAGGACCAGTTGATAAGATTTGTCAGTTGAGAATCAAATGCCAGATAAAGCCATTTAAAAAGGAAATTTCATTTGTCAGGATAGTGCAAGTTGAAAAATAATGCCAGTTGACAAGCTAATGTGCTCTATAGTATTATGCCACTATTTTGACCATCTTTGCTGAAATATGCCAAGTTTGTCTAATTGTAACTTAATGAGGTATACCGTCTACAAAAAAAAAACGCCAGATATTATCGAGCGGATCTATTATTCATCTGATTTGATCAAAACGAGAGCTTTTTGATATACATCATCCAAACCGACCAAATCTATAGCTGCTGTATATATACCCACCTATAATAATCAATGTTGCAAATTTCCTAAAACTGACCCGACAAAATCCTAAAAATGCATTTGAATAGTCAAATCACAATGCATATGATGAAATCACCATTTTCACACAAGAACTGAAGATAAATTAAGATAACAATGATTCCAAATACTATTTTTTCCTGGCTTTACTTTCATTATTGACTCTGATGAAAAAAAACTAAAATATTCAATGAAAGAAGTGATTTTTATTTTACTATTACTAATTTCTCTTCTCTTGACAACGGTAGATTTTTAAGTGCTGAATAAGGTTTATTTCATTCATCAAGAGTATGATAACAGTCAATTGTTTTTTTGACAGTGATTATGTAGTATCATTATTTATATTTAAATATGACCATACAAAGTTTAACATATTATTTTGAAGAAACCAATGCAGAAAATTATATAACTTTCAGCTCTTTCCCCTGTGGTCATGTAAAAAGTAAAGTGAGAACCTAGCAGTCAATCTAAAACAAATAATCCAAGGCAACATCAGAAAACATAGAAACTGAGATATAACATGAGTTACAAATTGAAGACAAACACATACAAAGATTAACAAAAGACCCAGCAAAGCTCTAATTACAGTTTGGACCTGGAGCTTCCCTGCATCATACTGGTAAAAATGCAAGCTGATTCATGTTAAAATAGACTCAATTAAATATATTCTCATCCTGTACAATTATGCCAACTGATATTTCTGTATTCTAGTATAATACTTATGAAACAATATAATTCCTTTAGAAACTTTCTGGAGATAGAATGTCTTTGAAAGGACCGAGGAAATAAAATCATTTATATTTTTTGCAATATTTCAATTTTAGAAAAAAAAATGCTGAAAGCAAAGAAGTTTCTCCCTAATTCATAACTCTGTCCTCAGCTAAATTTCGCTTTTCATTTTTCATTAAGGATCTCTATCAGATTTTACATGAATTAACAAAATTTGGTTCAAAAGCGATTTTGTTTATGTCGTTTGAAAAGTAATACTCCAGTCCCTTACTGAATTTGTAAATTAATCGATATCGGCATTGAAGGACTCGGCCTTCTCCCTATGATCATCAATGAGACAATGACACAATAGAGCTAAGTATCAACAGAAACAAACCACATCATGACCAAACAGAAAGAAAAAGTAAGATTCTAAGATTGAGCCATAAATGATTCCATCATTTATGGTTTTCCTTTTTGAACAATAACAATATATGCGTACTATCTGCTTCGACCAATCAAATAATTGTGAAAGTAATGAAACAGAGATTCACAAATTCCGCTTTAAATTTCTGAAATTTGAATAGCAAACTTCTTTTCCACACTTTTTCAAATGCATTTGACACAGCACTGAAAACAAGGCGAATACCTTTACCAACGTTTAATTTGACATGTAGGTGTCACAGAAAAGTCCTTATGGCGAAAACCTGATTTTTTCAGATATGATACCGCAACGTAGTTAATAATCATAAAATGTTAAAAACATCTATTTCACGATATTAACTTTGAAGTTGGTCACAAATAAAGGTCTGTTATGCGTAGCATTTTTCCTTGCACCCTCTCCCTTATACTAGTATTCATATCCTACTTTGGCAATTTTCCATTCACAATGAACGACCTCATGACACAGACTCTAAACAGAGGTTTCCGGATAAGCAACTTACTTAAACTCAACTACGATCTTAGAATATTTCTTTTTTATCTAAGATAGTATGATGCACGACACGCTACGTATAAGCAAAGAGAATCAATGAAGAAATTTGTTCCAATGACTAATAATTTGCATCAGATTTTTAAAAGTCGGGCTTTTCTAGTTAAACTTTCATGACAAAATATTTAACCCTATATATGACTTAGATTGTCATGCAATGCTTTTTCATTTCTGTTGGAAATAAAAATATTTTTAGATTTGTTTCGATTGTGTCTATACACTTTATTCTGTGCAATAAATGTTATTAACGTTTTTCAGTTCAACTAAACGAGCCCTCGGTATCCGCATCTACCGCGTATCATATATGCATGAGGCATTTTAATATGACGAAATTGAGAATCCCGACAAAATACAAATATATGCGGTACAAATACGTTATGTATAATTACAGGTATCACTTTCTTTAATTGTACGGGGGAAGGTTTATGATATAACAATGTTGATTACATATCAAAAGATCAAACAAACTAATGGATACAAAATGAAAATATCATTATTCGTTAATGTCGAATTCGTTTTTTTTGCATTATAGTCATAAGAAAAAAAATATGTAGATAAAGATTATATATGACAAAGAATATCTGCTAAAACAACCTCAGTAAAGCAATATTTCAATTGCCTCAACTGTCCCATTCTTATAAAATTACTTGTAGCTTTGTAGTAGATAAAGCTCTTTTTTATCTTTAGAAGTCTACAGTATTTCATCTTGCAACATTTATTCATGAAACTCTTTAAAAGCTGTAATTATTTCTTCCCATATACAAGAAATGGCAACACATTATCGAAATTACTGGAGATCACCTGTAACAAGTCCTAATCTATGATGATATTCATTTGTATTACTGATCTGTATAACCTGTGATTTGTTAAGAATGTCGTACAAAAATTATGAAATAGGAAAGATCTATGTTTAAAACATCCTGCTTGATGGCAATTTTGATGGGCTTATCTGCCAAGAATATGTACAATTTTTGATAAAAGATTTAGCTATTATAGCGAGCTCAGCGAGCTGAATGGTATCGCACGTATGTTTACTTTTAAAATCCAATGATCATATACTATCATATACAATCGAAAAAAAGAAAAACGTCACAGGGTGGACAAAACACTCTTCCATGGGAGCATCCATATTGTTCAGTGCGTCGCTGGAAGGGTAAGGGTAATCTATGTATGTCAACAATCAGGCGAAACAGACGACGATCTTGACCGACGTTTAGCGCACCAAATGAAAGAGAACTTATACTTCACGAAGTGTGCCATGGTTTGATATGAACAAACATCGATAGTAGGCTGGTCCTGTTTGACTTATTTTTTGTAGCCAATTAAGAGTGTGTAAAAGGCGTACAAATTTTTACCTCAAAGCTGAACACATCAAAAATATGAACACTTAGCCTTCTTACTTGTGCACAAACTGTTGCAACCTTTTCAACTTATGTATATTTTTAATAACAATGAAGTTTCATAAATTCAACCAATTCAACATTGCCAGTCCATCTTTTACGTTTCTTCAGTTTATTAAGACACTTTTTTTTCAAAAGAGTGATAATGCTATGAAAATAGAACGGAGGAGAACGGTTTTTAATAAATCAAGTCTGATAAAATTCTCCCTATATCATATAGGCTATGGACTAAGAAAAACACCCTATACTGACACTTAAAGCCCTTGCCCATCGTATTCTTTTCTGTAATTTTTAAATAAATATAGAGCTTGATATTTTATATCCATATAGTGACACTAATGGCCCTTCCCCATCATATGGTTTTCTATTATTTTGAAGAAAAAAATAAAGAACTTGATATTGTTCATACATTTTGAAACAATGTGTATAAGATATCCCCTATCCCATTCCAAGTGTGTGAGGGGAACATAATGTATACGAATGTGCATTCATTTTTGTATTTTTCACCTTCCAGAGTTGAAACATTTTCGCCAGCCATGTTTTGACCTGGTAAAATTTGGCATTTCGTTGTAAGATGTTTAAAGGGGGTTGTGCAAGAGTGGTTTCATAAACAGGCTAACAATTTTTTATTATACCCCGCCACACGTAGTGGCGTGGTATTATGTGATACCCTCAGTCGTGTGTCCGTCCGTCCGTCTGTCTGTCTGTCTGTCTGTCCGTCTGTCCGTCTGTCCCCCGAAGGTTTCCGACTGATAACTTTTGAACGGAATAACATACAGTCTTCAAACTTGGTATGTAGCTTGTTCACCACAACACTCAGGTCGAGTTCGAATATGGTTTTAGAGGTCCAAGGGGTTCTGGAGTTATGCCCCTTGATACTTCGAAATTTTGTGAAACGTGGCGGGTATCATGTAATCCACCATTACTATTTTTCCCCTTAACATTTAACAGCCGGTTCTAAATGTCCAAAGAACACTAACAAAAAGGGTCTTGCCCCCCTCCCATTAATGTTTTTAAATCTTCAAACCAGTGAATCACCTTAGAACGTAGGTATCGTTGTCCAGAGGGGACATGATTTCTACTGAATTTTGTTCTGGATTTCTTTACTGCATGTCCTACATGTAGATGTATACTGCATTGATAAACACAAATTAAAATTGACATATGTAATAACCTAAGCATAGTTAGACTAAGGCAGCTACCATTTGATTTTAAGCGAAGTCAGGGATATTCACCTCTTCTTTCCAGGACCGGGATTTATTTTTCTTTTAATTTTGCCCACTCCTTCGGTCATATTATTTTTCTGATATAATCTAGTTTATGCTAGGAAATTTTGTTGAGCAAAATAAAAAAGGTTTTCTTTTATGGACAGGGTGAGGGCCAGATTTTTTTTTAAAAACCAGGTGCTGGTAAGAGATTTTTTTTTTGCAAAAATTGTGACTGGAATCTATCTCCTCTGGAAATTAAAAGCCCGTTGCTTACTATGAATTATACTGATCTACTGCAAGAAAAATATGTATTCATTTTTTGTTTATGTTTTATGCAAATTGACTTTATTATATTTTTCTCTATATTTATGCTAATTTATTCTTAATTAACATGTTATATCCTTGTTAATAACAAAATTCTTATCAACCCTTTTGAATCCCGCTAGAATCCTTATTTTGCTCTAATAGAAGCACATCAAACATATGCCTCCCTTGTGTTCTTTTGCTGAGTTCCGGCAAACTTTCTAATGCTCAGTCTTGGCAAACTTTCTAATGTTCAGTCCTGGCAAACTTTCTAATGCTTAGTCCTTCTTTTGTACTGACATGACTTGGCTTTCAAATAACTCATTGATCATTTCAGCATAGTTTGAGAATGTAAGTACGATTCCGAAATAAGTTCATTTGATTGAGGTTGTTCCTCATCCAAGATGGTCGCCAGAGAAAAGCATATGTTAGAATTGAAACCAATGGGTGAATAATTACAACGTTTAATGTCTTTTGAAATAATTTTGTCAAATAACACATTTTTCTTCCCAATATTTCATTGGTGATCCCCATTTGAGATACTCAGGTAGATTAAATCAGAAAAGGCTTGAAGCACACTATAATACAGGGTTTGCTGTATAATCTGAAAATCATGGTTTCTAATACTGAAACCCTCAGTGATGCTAGATACAATACAACTCAGTAGAAAAAGTATTTTCAGTATAAGGTGCACAATAAAGTCATGGCAACAAGATATCCTTGAATTATAAAGTTGAGATAACAGTTTACATCTAAAATGGCCAAACATTACAATCACAAGCCACAAACCACGAGGGAACTGCAAAAAACCTACATAACCGATTTCATACAAACATAAATAATTATAGGAAATCGGGATAGCCGGACTTTGTATCACCACTTTCAATAGCTAGTGGTAGGGCTAAACTGATTAATTTGTACCCAAACGTAGTTTAAAGCTACATTGCAGAATCTAAAGGGGAGGTACCGGGGATAGAACCTCCCTTTTCTGAAAAAAAAACTTTCGCACAGACATGAGGCAAATCGAGAACGCAAATGAAATAGCAGGCTATCTGACTAGAATTACCTAATATCATGGAAAGATAGTTGTTTACAAGGCTTTGGTTTATTTCATTCATTCTGTTATAAAATATTTCAATTTATTTATGCTGGCCTGTTTGCTAGGCGTAATGAGCTATACATGAACCCGGGCTTTTAACGTTACCCACATATAATTACATTTCTCATCAAAACGTTTTGATGATTATTTATCGAAAAAGATTCCTCAATATTATCAATTTAAGTCCAAATATCTATATCTGCTTTATATCCACCCCATCCTGTCAAAGTTAAACCTTTTCGGTCAGAATATATGAAAGTAACAATTGATCTCGATGCCTAAAAAGAGAGATAACTAAAATAATTTATTATGTTCCTTAACCTCTGAACGTTTAGCTTATCCGGACATTTCTTTTAAACAACAATGTAAGTTGTTTTGTCAAGAACACAAACAAAGCCTTATTGTATTTTGGAGATACATTACCAGGCCTTTCGGTTTGGCAATGTCGAGTATTGGGAATTGTTAAGTGACTTCACGTTCTGTAATAGAATCTCACAGTCTTCAATAAGTTATAAGGAGAGAGATCAAGGAAGGGATTGATTTTACTTAAAACTAATAGAGGTAAAAACTGATTATTATTATTTTCTTATCTGTCCGCAGTACTAAACTACAAATAGTGATGAAAACTAAATATTGGACCAATTTATATAAATATATATAATTTTTTCTACTTGTTGCTAGCAATGGGCTGTTAGTTTTATTGTTTAAGAATTATAGATAAAATCTTCTTTTTTTCATTTAATTTCAAACTCAATATTTAAACGATCTTTGTCATAATGTTATGCATCTCTAATATATTGTTTAGGTACACGTTATGATAAGGTCCGCTGATATAAACATTTTAAAAACAAAAATATGTAATTTAGAATTATTTTATTACAACAGTTAGCGAGCATTTTCCATTGCTTTCCAAATAATGATATGCAGATTTTAAGAACTTAGTTCGGTATTATGAACTAGCAATTAACAACAAAATGCTAATTGGCAGATAATGTGTTATATATACTTAGGCCAGTGATTTAGAATAAAATAGAAGACTGTAATTATGTTTTCAATGACACATATTTTTTTTTTCAATTCGAAATCCTAATATTCTGGATTGATGATGTATCGTCAAAGGAATTGTTCTCTAGTCTAATTCAGTAAAATTTAAATGACACATATGTGAGAGCAATGTTATTAAATTAGTTTTTTGGAAATCCAACGTCCAATATTTTAACGAAAAGTCACTAACACAATCAAAAACTGACTAAATGGGACCCCTTCAATCGTTCCCGACAATTCTGACACTTGATGAGAAAATAGACAAAGCGCCGTGATTGTCGATACTTGCACAACATGTTACGGTCATCATACGTTTTGTTACGGGCGTATAATACATTAAAAGATTTTTATTTTATTATTATTTTTTTTTTTTTGCAAAATTGACTTAGCACTATCATAAACAGAAAAAGAAATAGTTTACATTTAGCAAATATACATACCGTGTTGTCCATTTGCCTTCTACCTCCAAAATAAGCTTCAAACGCATATCATATAAATATTTCAAAGGAAGATACCTGACAATTATAAGGACATATATTTGATATACACGAAAAGATCGTACTCTCTTACTTTTCAACAATGTGAAAACATCGAACATTACAAAACGACACTGGTTGTAATTAGAATTAAAGCTATAAACAAGTTAATATTAAATTTAAACATAGTCTTCAATCGACTTACACACCATACAATTAGGCTACGTGCAAACATCTATGCACTCAAAAGTAATGATGGTGTTTACAGTATTGCACCGAATGTCATTTAAAAACTTTATTCAAAACGATACCACATGCAATATAACTCACGCATTTTAACTTTGATGGTGTTGTTTATCTTTATTTGCATTATGTTTGGTTTTATTTGCTTTAGATCAATTGAAATATGTTTCCACAGGTGTTTTAACGAAATTCATTTTATTAAAATAAGATTATTTTACTTTTTTAGCGTTTTTTGTTTTTCATTTTGAAAAAAAAAATATCGCTTTACACCATTAAAGCTTGCTAAATAAACTTTATTAAAATATTTCTAATTACTCACAAAAATGAAAAACGTTTTTTTTTGTCAATTATATTAAATCCTAAAAAGAATCTTCCTCACGGAAAGCTCTGTTCTTAGATGATTTTGGCTTTCCCATTTAAATTCTATTGGTTATTTGTAATTTATCAGCTTTTGCACATATTTCGGTTCATGTTTTTCCAAAAGTTTTGATTTGATCTGCAGAGAAGAGAGACAAGTTGAAATAAAGTTATTTCGATATTTTGTTATTTATTACCACTTGGTCGATGCCACTGCTGCTGGTCTGTTGGTCCCCTAGCGAATTCACTAACCCAGCAGTCAATACTTGGGTGCTGGCCCGATTTCATTTAGAAGCATGCAATATCTAAAATAAAGATTTTTTGTAACTACCTAAGGAGTATTTCCTTCTTGAACATCTCTATCTTTAGATGATTTGTGTTTTCATATTTAGATCCTATTGTTGTGTTTTCTCTATCAGTTTACACATATTCGGTATATAAATTATGATGTAAATTGTCGTAATGCGCATATGTAGTGACACAATTTCCAGCAACTTTGGTATTTTTTATTTAAAAAAATAATAAGTATTCGGTCAATAAACACATGGGCATATGTCCGATTCCAACACATGTATTTCACACCAGGTGAAACACAGTAATGAAGCCTTTTTTTATAAAGGTTAGCACTGCTTATCAATTTGCTTTTATTTGACATTGCTTCAAAGTTAAAAATACAACGATTTCTGAAAGACAATACACAAATCCGA
Source organism: Modiolus philippinarum (assembly GCA_002080025.1). Classification (NCBI taxonomy): domain Eukaryota; kingdom Metazoa; phylum Mollusca; class Bivalvia; order Mytilida; family Modiolidae; genus Modiolus; species Modiolus philippinarum. Next base: position 41,508 of record MJUU01025455.1, read on the forward strand.
AATTTTGGGCATATTCAATGTCTTTCATCTTGCCTGATCTTTTGAATAATAGGTAGAAAATTCATATGGAACAAATAAAGTCAACAAAAGAGAAATTGTCATGTGTTAAATATTTTCCCATTGTAATAAAATTTGAATTCGAAACTGATGAAGTAATCAGAACTAATTTCTTAGGAAAAGAGAAATGTTCATGTGTAAATTATTTTTCCTAGTGTTTCTTAGGAAGGTGATAATGTTTAAATATGTCTAGGTCCCTGTCATATAATTCATTTGAGACTTGTTGTCTCACTTGTATATTTATCTGACATTTTTTTTTAAATGTGCTTACTTTTACTTTATAAAGCCTGTATGTGATGTTGTAATATGATAATTAAGTTGATTTGTCATTATATTGTAAACTAGTGTAAACTGGAGAAGGCTTCGTAAGTATGTCGTATGTCTTACTCTTGTTTTATCTGTTTTTGTATATATTTAATAAAATGAGCGTCAACTGAATTTGACATTAATTTACGTCTTAACTAAATTACAATAAAGTTTAAAATTGATGTACATATGTGAATTATTCGCTCTTTGTTTTTTCTATAATTTGTATCTAAACGCTAGATTAGGACTCTTGTGATTTTTCAGGCAACGAATGCCACTGACTCTTAGAGTACTTTGTCAGTTACGGTCCAGCATTCATTGATAGAAGGGGAAAAATACATTGATGCGCGACATTAAGCATTGAATTCCGCTCAAATAAGTGTTAAGGGGGGTCTTGAACTTAGTATGATGTATGAGCAAAGCTCATTTTTGACGTTTGAAGTCATTTCAAAGTGAAGAAGCACATACAAAGCGTTGTTCTGTTATTTTTTAGAAACTTTGTGTTGAGTGTATTTACTCCATATCCTTTCACTGTTCATTCAGTTACTAGTTGATGGTTTAAATACATGTGTAGTAAGTATTTTTATAAAAAGAAGCTGAATTTATAATTACAATTATCTCCCTTAGGCCGTATTCTGTTTATCAATATACTCGTAGCTTGTTATTTTTCTCCAGTCCCATCTTTCCCTTGACCCTCCCCTGTCTCCTTTCTCCAAACCCCTTTCTCCAAGATCCCTTTAGTGACTCTTTTCAATTCATTCAGGTGTCCATCATGCCTGTTTGGTGCAGGGATCTTATATTCTATCATATCTTTAATATATGTCTGTTAGTAGTAGAACACGTTACCCTAGACCACTTTTTCACAGTGCATTCTGTGTAAAAAAAAATAAAGTACACTTGAATATCTTAATGTACCGTGGCGGAATCTTTTACTTTTTTCTTATCCATTGACATGGTGCTGACATATTCTTTTATCATTATCTTCGGCCTTGCTCTTACCCTGTCAAAGTAATTGTCACTGATCTGGTCCTAAGCCTTTATCTCCTTGTACCTTTCTCAGTTGTCGCCTTTGTCTTTGCTTTCGTCTCACCTATCAGAATAGTGTTCATATCGGTGTTTTAAGGGACTAGCCTTTATCATGTTATTGGTTACACCTATTAAAGGTGTTTTGACTGGTCTCTCCTCACCTCTGTTCAAGGTCTTTTCTATGTCATAATCATAACCCTAGCTATAAACCCTAATTTTTCACGTTTATCTCTACCCTTTTACCTTTATCCTTACCCTCTATCATAATTATAACCATAAACATGACTGCAACATAATCCTTATTCATTAATCATAACCCTGACGCTACTGAACCTAACACTAACCCAAACACGCCTTAACGTTAACATAAACTGTAAATCCTAATAGTCTTATAGAATTTTCTTTACCTCTGTTTGTGAAGATTTATTAGAAGTTAGAATGTTATGATCATATCCTTAGATAATAAAAGAATTTCATTTTTATCCAACTTCATACCATATTCTTAGTTTCTATCACAACTCTATATACATTTATTTCATTACTATTTTATTATTTTTGTTATTATTATTATTAGTAGTAGTAGTATGTTACCCTGAACGTATTGGGGACGACATATTGTTATTGATCTGAAAAAGTTTGTCAGCCGAGTTCTCGAAATGCCCGGACTTGGATCACTATGATTAAATATGCTTAAAACATTTTTTATCAAATTGCTATTCTTTTTTTTCATATGGCTGGCATTAAACGATTTTTGTTTGGGCCAAAATTCTGCAAATGTCCCTTCAAACACTCAGAGTTACTTGTCTCTTAAACCACTGGAAGGACTTTCATAAACCCAAATATAGAAATAAGTGTGAATCTATAAAAAATATAACAATATAACATTTCAAAATTACTGTTATTTTTATTAACAGTAACTTCGGTATTTTATTATTTTAATATGGTCTCCGAATACACAGTGTTGACTGAATTTTCTTTGCTGCAATTTGTATGAATGATTTCATTTTTGGCCAAAAGCTTACTTATCCCTTTCCTTCATGAGTCTTGAGAGTCTGAGAAGTTCATTTTTAACCATTCTGAAAAAAGATGTTCTACTGTGTTTGAACTACAACCACCAAGGTTCATACTTGGAAGTACACACTTGCTCGGATTCTTCAGAAAAATGTTATCAAAAGCTGGTTCCCTGTTACCATTTACACAAAAAGGGCCCAAATTGCACCAAAAAATGTATTTTTGACACATTATGCACTTCCAAATCAAATTTCAATTAAAAAAAATCAGCAGTACATGCTAAATCTGGCAAGTCACCAAAAATCAAAAATTTACCTTCTGGGCATCTAGAGAGGATGCATGCTACCAACGCTTGCCTGTCGGCGAGGGGATTAATCCCCTTTCGAACCTCGATGGGACGCCCCTGACATTTTTAGTCCCCAGCCGTGCGCGAAAAAAACACTCATTTTTTGCCCAACTTATTTTTTGATCAAGTTAGATTTAATCCTCAAAAATGGCTGACAAAATACGAAACAAAATTCAACTTTATCGGATTTCAAAGAAAATTTATTTGTCGATAGTTTCTGGCACTGCGGAATAGATGCAGAAGAATTTATGAGTGACTGATATTTCCTAGATGGCTGCCAAATTATGTCATAATTAACCTTTATTAGGTTTCAATGAAAATTAATTTATAGGTAAATTCAAATGCTGCAAACAGATGGTATCATCAAACTGGCTTCAAAAGGCGACATCAGCTGTTGCGTTCAGTTGTAAATCTAGTTAATTTTATCGTTGCTTTTGTTATTATTTTTATCATTTTTTTACTCTATTAATATTATGGATTATTTTTTTTATCTTATTCTTAGTATTAATATCATTTTTATGACTATTTTAACATTATTAATTTTTTCATAAAATTAAATTATCACAATTTATTATATCCTTGATTAAGATTGTGATTTTTTTCTTGTTTTCAGGGGAGAGGTATTTTCCTATTTTGAATAATATAATTTTAATTTGCTATGAAAATTCTATATTCAATAATTTGATTTTTTTTTATTTTATATTTAAATTTTAGATTTATCTGTATTTATGTATTTATCTAATTTTTATGTTATTTTTTTTTATTTTCATACTTTTTATTGTAACTTCTTTCACATGTTTCATGAACTTATCCATTTTCTGATCAGTAGGAAAAAGAAGGGAAATGAGAGAAACGTCAAGCAGACAACATCTCATCTCCATATTAAAACAACCCAAAATAATGGGGCCACCTTACATTCTCCAACACAGTGAGAAACATCACACCATATAGCAAGCCCTAAATGGTCCATTTCACTTTCTTTTCATTTAACGTAATTCGTCTGATTTTTTAAATTTTTTTTTAAATGTCTTTTTTTAAGGGCTCAGTGTCAAAGCTCTAGATTAAGGTCATTAAAGCAACTTTAAATGATAATTCTATTAGAAGTTTCAGATTTAAGTGTGGTTAAGGTCAGGTTAAGTTTAGGGTCGACCTAAACTCTAGGAAGACCCTAAAATAAGAGGTTGTGTAAGTAATAGGTGAAGAACGTTATCTTAGAGTCAAAGTTTAATGTTAAGGTCAGTGTACGTGTAAATGGCTTGATAAATTAGTATTTGGGTTATGGTTTGGTAAGCTTTGGTGAAAGTAATTATTTAAGGTAAGTAATCCATAAATGATTATAATCTATATTTTATTGTGAGGGTTATTGCCAACTTTAGTAAAAAATAGAGTTAGGAAACTAGGTAAATGATCAACGCTAGTGAAGTAGTTCAGATTTGAAAGGATACATCATAAAGTAGGTGGGATTTTAATATAGAAAAAGCATAACATTCACAATAAAAGGAAAAAAATATTAAACTTGAATAAATGATTAAAAAGGATAAATAATTATAAATAAATTCGACAAATTAAAGAATCAAAACCATTTAGAAATAGTCTTTTTCTTTACTTCATATAAGCTTCCTTTTCTTTAGGAACACCCCTAGGCCTATCACTAATGTAATTTTTGGTTTGGTAAATATACACACTAATTACAGTGTTAAAATCCAAAATGTAGGGTGATCATTGTCGGCAGCCTCAGCTATACAGCAACTTCAACCTCACTGTATGAATTCTGTAACACAAATTCCTAGAGAGTGTTTAATTATCTTCCAAGTCTTTCGGACAATTAAATAACTCATTATAATTTGTACAGTCAGCTAGTAGGGGGATATTTAATTTCTATCAGTAAACATTTCTTTCAACATGTCATATCCTATTCTCTTTATAATTTCAGTTTTAAAAGGTGAAAAACGTTTCTTTTCTTACTTCACTCAATGCTATACAAGTTGTTAACATGTGTGGTAAATCTTTATGCTCACGGCCGCACAGTGAGCATATTGGATCAATTTCATATCTGCTTAATTTTTGTCGGTCTGCTTGCAAGGTGTATGTTCTGCTTAATAGTCGTGCTTTAACGTGGCCCTTTCTAACATTTAATGCAGAGGGATGAAAATAGTCATTAAAAATAAAAGAAACGGGAAAAAATATCATAATGAAAAAAATAAGAAAATACATACATGAATACATCATCAATAAATATATAAGTAATAATGTATATTATTGTAATTATAAAAATAATATGGATTATGTTATAAATAATGCCAATATTTTAAAATATAATAATAAAAATCATGAAAACAAAATGCAATTTAAAATAAATAACATTTTTTTTTTTTTTATAATAGAAATAAATGGAATCATAATTTTTAAATAAGTCAATAAATTACATGTATTTATAAAACATAAACAAAATAATTAATAAAACAAAATAAAATACATTTTACATCAATTAAATTAGCATAATACAGATGAAAAGAAATTAAAAAACATAAATAATTATAATAAATCTAAATAACCCTAAAATTAAAAAAATACATATTGGAGAAAAATAATGAATATAGAGTTATCGTAGTAACTAGGATATTATGTAAAGAGAGAAAAAAACTCTGATAAATAGAAAATAAAATGGAATAATATTTAAGAACAAAATAAAAAATAATAATTATGAACATCTTGAAAATGAAGGAACAAAGGGATGAAATTCACAAAAATCGAAGTCCAAAGATAGGGCAAAAACGAGAACACAGAAAACAATGACGTTAGACACAAAAACAATGACGCCAGACAGACACAAAGCACAGTACCAGAATGCACAACATTCAGAACAAAGGCACTCACAGTGTGAACTTCAGTGAAACTGAGAGTGACATCAGGTGCTCCGGAAGGGTAAGCATGTTGCTCTGTTAACAACAAAAAGTAAAAATGAAGAAAAAAATGAATGTAAATATAAAAAAGTATTATTAATAAAATAAATGAAAAGGGCATTGTCATAATATACAATTATGGCCTTTAATTTGGGGTAATATCCATAATTATTTAATCGAGAAAAGGTTATTTTTCCGAGGTCCGTAGGACCGAGGTAAAATAATCTTTTCGAGATTAAATTATTTAAGTAGTTATAGGTTATGCATATCCCGTGGCCGCCGCCTTGCCGCACCCACGGGATATGCATAACCAGTATAGGTTTATATAGAATAACAAAAAAGCTTTAGCACCTTCACCCCCACCCTCAAAAAAATTACCCTGGAGTACACCGAAGGGGGAAAGAGTTACACAGAAAAAAGTGATAAAAAAAAATTTTTAAATTTTAACCCCCCCCCCCCC
>MJUU01025457.1:2749-16287 GCA_002080025.1 Modiolus philippinarum
AAAGTCCAATGTTAAACAATGTTCTCGATGAATGACCATCTTGGAAGATGGATCACCAAAGTATCACGACTTTGTCAGCAGAATATAGGAATCATTCATGCCAAGTAGTTTTTATTTGCTAAGGGTTCTCTATGTTTTCTAACCTGTCTATTAAACTACTAAGGGGACCAAATTTGGCCATGTTGGATGGCAGAACCATACAAAGTCTGAAAAAGAATTCCATAATATTGCATGACCATAAAAAATACAGGTTGTGACAAAATTTTAGACTTGCATCATTTACCATTGCTGAGGAAAGTGTGATGAGAACTGGTTACAGAAGGAACCATTGTCGGGTACTATCCCTAATCCTCAAAACGCCATCAGATCTTCGGTTCTCTCACCAGTTAAGGTAGAGCTTGGATTTCTGAGGTAACTGTAAGGAGTAATAATGCCGCTTTACACACTGTTTTATTAACTAAAGAATACAGCCAATAATGAATAATATATAGATAAAATATTAAGTATATTGATAACAATGGTCTTACAATAAATACATGAGTTAATGTTATTTTTAAATGCAAGTTTATTTTAATGCTAAAATTGTTTATGTACCCATTAAATTGAGAAACTATTACCCATTTAATTTAGAAACTAGGTCGTCTAGTTCATTGTGATATGAAGGGTCTATTTCATTATTGTCTACAGGTTTAATGCCATTGATTAGAATAGAGCGACTTATTCCACTTGATTAAATTTAAACCCATTTTCACAACTAATAATTATCTTCTAATTTTCCTAGCAAATGGAAACTTCTTTGGGAATTGTACATGCGACTTTAAAGATATAGCTTTTTTTCTAATAAAGGACTGTTTAAATGTATATAAAGTTTCTTTTGCTGCATATAAAATTGACTTGACACTAATAGATTAAAAACTTTTGTAACATAGCTTAGATTTTGATGTAATCCATTCCACACAAGATTTCAAAAACCTCATTCATTTCTTCTGAATTAAGGCATCCTGTTTTAGTAGCTGTAATTATAAAATAAAGAAAAAATGACATAAAAGTATGAACCACTTACCAATGTGCCACTTGGGCTTAATAAATTGAAGATTGGTCATACAATGACAAAGTTCAAACAATAAAAGTGACAACAAAAGTCCGAAACGATCAAAGGAAGAGACCAGTAAGGAAAATCCGTATAAATTCGACTAAATCAGGGAAACACAATCCAGCACAGAACATTTTTGGCAAGCCGTCACATTTCCGACTCGGAACGGGCATTTTATAAATAAAATGGTGGGTCAAACCAGGTTTAATGATGCATCAACCTCCCGCTTATATGACGAATTTATATTATCATCGGCTAAAGAGCTAACATCGTGAGTAAGACTGCAAGTATAAATCTACCAGAAGTGTTTATTTTCGCAAGTATTTATTTATATCCCTTTTTTCCCGATTATTCCGATGTCACGAAAATAAAACAGTAAATGATATGGAACCGTGAATATTTCAGTCTAACGAAAATGCACTGTTTATGGTAAAATGAAACAAAGGAATGGTAATCACACCAACAAAATTGTATTCCAGGAATTCTTTTCTTTGCCCTACTTTTGTGTGATTATTAATGGATCTTAGATTCTTATGGCTAGCCTTTATTCATTTTACACTTCCATAGGCAAAGATGGACTGAAATTGGATAAACAGTACAGTTGGACAATTAAAAGAGCTTCAGGTATGTATTTTTAAGTGAACAGAATAATGTATTTATTTTTGCTAAGTGGAGCATTTAGCGTTTTATATTAAAATAATCATTTGTGAATAAACATACTGAACCATTAGTAAGACCTCTGATGTAGTAGATCATGGGCAATCAGGACTTTCAAAATTCTATATCATAATGATAATGAGAAAAGATGTAATTTCCATTCATGGTTTTACTAATGATGGATCTTCAAAAAGACAGGCAGTGATTGTTACTATATTAATCATAATTATATATTAAACATTTCCGGTTTAATTCCATGATGTCAGTGACAGAAGACAATTATTTCTTATGGAAGTGGCTGTTTTTCTTGTCAGCCTTTGCATATATATATTATGCAAAGCTTGCAAGGAAACAATCACCTACTTTCTCTCTTCTACATACTTTAAATATTATATTCAAAAATGAAAGTTGATACTGATTTGGCAACTGGTTTCAATCACAAGTAATAAATGAGTCAATTTTAGCAAGTGAATATTTAGAAATGTATAACTGGGACCTTACAACTCAGTTTTGATTTCAATCAAATTATGTTGTTTAAGTCCCGAAAAAAAAATCAACACTATATATCAGTAATGACATAGTACCCTCCAATAAGCGTCATTCCCCTTGCTGTGTCCACAAATTTTTGTAACACTACATCTGAACAATGAAAATCTATTTATCTAACATTTCCTGCAACATAATGAGTATTCTTCCTTTATTCTAAATATTTTCCAGAAAAACTGGGAGGTGATGTTATGTAAAAACTGATCCAAATGCATATCTATTGTGCGCGGTTTCGGCCGATGAATAGCCTGCACCATCCATTGAGCTTGGAGTATGAGTCTTCCTAACAGGCGACACGTTTGCCGTGTGTCGAGACCCGTGTCGTTGTTGACGAGATCCTGGTGGGTGCGAACCTGTATTCAGACTCCCGCTGTGGCCATAAATATCCGTTGGGCTGAGAATACAGGGTCTATATCCTGCTTTGGCTCTAAACGGGAGGTCGGATGGACCCGGTCCGATCAATCGGTTGGTCATGCCAAGCCCTCAAAACACTATGGACCAAAAAAAATGACTGTCCTCACCAGTGACTGCCAAAAACTGAAAGAGGCTGTGAAATTTACTGCATTTGTTTGAAAGAGACTTCCATTGACACTGACAGTCCTTTACAGAATTTTATTATGTCTGCACATGACTGTAGGTAACACTGGCGAGCGATCTCAGACTTAATGAAAATTCAACTGGACTGTCAATGTCTGTGGACATCGCTCACAGTCAAGGACAAACACTTTAAACTCTCATCTGTCTGACAGTGACTGTCAACATCACATACAGACATCGACAAACATTTTAAACTAAACCCCACCGCAATTTATTGCAGGAATATGTTGGTGACTGGCTCGTCCGTGTCTTCTTATGAAATTTTAGTTTCTTGATATTTGGGTTATTGGATGTGGTTTGTTTCCATTGATTTATTCACTTTTTACCCTTTTTGGGGCCATTTAGGGCTTGCTATATGGTGTGAGGTTCCTCACTGTGTTGAAGACCGTACGGTGACCCCTAGATGCTTTGTTTTGGGTCGTTTTAACCTGGATATGGGATGTTGTCTCCTTGGCATTTACCCCATTTCTTTTCTTTTTCATACATACATTAAATACATGTATATGACATCTGTATTTAACAAGTAGAGTCCGTTTTATTAACACACGGACACCATTTAAAACGGGATTGTTTTTCTGTAGACTCCGTATTTATTGCCACAAGGACCCATTTAAAAGCCGGGGTTTTCTATTAGTAGAGTCCGTATTTATTGCCACACGGACACATATCCAGTTTTATTCAACTTTCATTTTTCTCTATTTTTTTTTCCTGTTGTAAATCCTACACTTGTCGATCACCATGATGGCTAGGCTTTTCGTTGTCCTTTGCACTTTACCGTCTAGTGATACCGCCGTGCGCGGTCCCGGCTGAAGAATAGGCCCGCAGCATCCTCTGAGCTTGGAGTATGAGCCATCCTAACAGAGGACCCCGAGGGAACCCCGGGATATAGAAATAGGACCCAGTATCTCCGGCTTGCGGGGTGTGACCCCTCCTAAACGGAGGCTGACCCCGAGGGTCCCGGGATATAGAAATAGGACCCATGCCGTGGTTGTGCGGGATTAATAAATACACAACCCATCTTTCGGATGGGATGTAAACTCAGGTCCACGTGTTGGAAGAAATGCCACGCTTCCTGCACGTTAAAGAACCTTTTAGCAAGCTCTTTTTGGGGTGGTCCGTAGGTGATCGGCTACAAGGCTAAATTCCTCGCCCTTGACGATTTCACCCTACTTTTCCAGTGGCAGTCAGAATTTCCCGTCCCATGGCCATTTCCATACCCCAAAGTGATTATTTATCAACAAACTTGTTCTCGTCTTGATATAGCTGAAATATTGCTGAGTAGACGTTAAACAATATTCAATCAATCAATCTTTAGTGATAAGCAGTAGACACGTATTAGACAATAAAAACTGTGATGTTAGCGAGAAGCTTGATTTTTCAGTATTCAAACTGAAATGTGCGTTCTAAGGAAATGGAGTCTATATTTATGAAGGTCCGTTCCATTTGGAAGAAATTGTGATGGATCGATTGACAGTGAACAGTATGGTGTATTTATCCGACACCTACGAAGTTGGTAAATTTGTTGTTGAACAACCAAGTTCACAAAACCTGTGTGACAAAATAATAACAGGACCAGCTACTAGAGTTATAATTGGCTATGTTGAGCGTGTGACTGGAGAGACTGCCCTAGTGACTCTAACTGTAAGTTCTGTAATGCGACAGCTAAATCTACTTGTCCTTTTACTTTTTAGTTTCTGCAGATGGTTACACGTTCGTGTGCCTGTCCCAAGTCAGGAACCTTTGTCATTGTTTGTCTTTGTTGTTTAACTATTCTTTGTCTATTGTTTGTCTTTGTTGTTTAACTATTTATGTTACCATAAAGCAGAGACATATAGATATATATGTCTCTGCATAAAGTGTCCGCGTCAGTTGTTTGTAGTGTGATAGCAAAATATTTCATTTTTGGGAGTCTTAAAGAGCTCGCTGTATGGTATGGGTTTTTGCTCTTTTGTGATAATTTTTCTGTATACTTGTTGTAGGATGTTATTGTGTGGTCGTTTACTCCATATCTCTTTTATTCATATTATGTGTCTTCAAGGTAGATTAGAACACTTGGAAGAGCATAGACTGTAAATTGTGTAAAAGTTTATCGAGAACAATTAACCAATATGATTTAAATGGAAAACCAAAATCAACTAGAGTCAAAAAATAACTTTAGGGTTTTCCATTAAGTTTAAAACTTTTGATAATATTTTTACGTTTGTTCTGTTTACCACATAATTATTATTCAAAATAGTGTTGCAAATTCATGTCACTCTAAAGTAATTAAGTGAGTCAACTAAAATATTAAACTCAGAGCCAAGTGTGGTCCATGTGGTAGTTATATTTCACTCTGTATTTCAGAATTATGAAGACATAAGTATACCAGCAAACTCAGAAATCACTCCACGGCAAATGTGGAGGTGAATACCACTGAAACAAACCTGCTATCAAACGAAAAGATATGAAGTGCATGGATTTTTAAAAATTTATTTAATTTGATATCAAACAATAAATGTTTATAGTTCAAATAAACATGTCTGACTGGATTAAATGTTAAAAGACATAATCTGCTGCTTTCCACACACAGCCGTCAAATCATTATTCCATATTTTGTCTAGATTTTATCTGCACTGAAGAGATATAAGTTGTCGAAATGCGCATATGCAGAATTTAAATTCACAGTAACTTCGGTATTTAGTTATTTGTCCACTTTTATTCTTTGTCTTTTTATGTATCTGATGCATTCCGATGAAAGCTGGTTTTCACTTCTTGTTACCTTTCTTATATCGGCACCTTTTTTAACCACTTGTCCTTTACACCCAACGTCTTTGAGATGTGGTGACCGTCACAATATTATCCTCATCCTCTTCTTCACTTGTTCCACTTGCAAATGGTGTTCCTTCACTTGTGCTCCAATATTACAAACTGATACAAAATGTGTTTATTTTCCTTCTGTTAAAACACAAATATAGAACAATCAGTTGTAAACAAACTAAAAAGAGAAAATTACAGTAAAATATATTTTTTATGGGATGTTGCTGATGTAGGTATTCAGGTGTGGATATATTCCTCAATTGTTGCAGCTTTTGGTGAGTATAATCATTTTTTATTTTAATTGTTTCCATATTTTAACATACAGATATTGTTGACATGAATTACTGGGTAAATGTGCACTGAGCAGTTACATTGTCAAAACAAGATAGGTTTTGCACAGGAATCATGACTTTTTTATGGTTGTCTTCTTGTCACTATACATGTACATCAAATATATTTTGTTAATACTAAATATAAAACTTCAAAAGAATGAATGTGAGAGAAATTTTATAACAAGTTAAATTCATCCAGTGGTCATAATACAGCTGTAGACACAAATGAAGATCATTTCAAAACATTTTATATGTAAAAATAAGAAATTAATGCTTAGATATTATTTGTTTTAGTCGTTGTGTGGATACTGATATTCTGCTGTTGGATTCAAAGAAGGAGGCCTAGGGAAGGTGATAATGAAAGTGTTACTCATTTTGAAATGAGACCACCTAAAAGACTTCATGAGCATGTACTATTTATGATATACTATATGTGTTACATATCTTATTCTATGATCATCTTGAATGACTGTTTAAATAATTAACATGTTTCAGAAGTGTTTGGATATATTATAATGATTGCAGCAGGAGTTTACGTTGGAGTGAGGGGTGGTTTACTAAGAATTCAAAACCTTATAATTATGTGTAGGGGAATTGTTCATAGAAATCAACCTATAAAACATATTAGACATGCAAAGAATTCAAAATAGGGAACCTGATAATGTCAATTCACCGGTACAACAAGTTCAACGACCAAGAAGAAGCACAAGGAAAAGAAACCCTCCAACGCGTTATGGATTTAGTAGGTAGGTATTTACTAGTACATACCTGCATTCAAGTGCGTGAAGAACCATGTACTGTATCTGATTTCCTTTTCCATGTTTCTGCATCATTTTGTTACAGACATCCAACATCATTCTCTGTATTCCATATTCCAAATTAATTGTTCGGCAATGTCCTTTGGAGGATGGATCATGGTGTGGAAGATTCCAATTAATATCTGATTTACTAGATGCATAGTATCTGTTTCAATGGTGTTGACTATTAGCACTTCTAACAGATTTGAAAGCTGGTCTAATTCTGTTAGTGGATCATCGTCTCGTCATCCTTCAGTTTCCCGAAAGGGAAATATCTCACCAATACGACTAAAATTAACAATATAATTCAATTGAATTGCCGAGGTTTTAAGATTAATTTTATTGAAATTAGTTTATTAGTTCAAAATTTTAATCCTTCGGCATTTTGTCTTCAGGAGAAGTGATACGTTGAATGTAAAGAACTACTCCCTCTACAGCACTTATGTAACTGAGAATGAACGAGCTGCTGGCGGCTCAACCATTCTCGTCAACAACGATATTGTCCACAGTACTGTTGATCTAAATACGGATCTTCAGGCTGTTGCAGTGAGAATTTCTTTGGATAAAACGATCACATTATGTTCTGTATATTTACCACCTAATTACAACCCCAGTCTTAGTCAACTTAAAAACTTGACCAATCAACTGCCCGCCCCATTTATAATATGGGTGATTTTAATGCTCACAATCCATTTCTGCTTTGAATGACAGAGGTAAAAAGATTGAAAACATAATGTCGCAGGAAGGTTTATGTATCTTTAATGACGGTTCACACACTTATTTACATCCTGGAAATGGGGCTTACTCAGCTATAGACCTAACTATAACTGACCCATCCCTACTGTTGTACTTCTCATGGAAAGTACACGACGACTTATGTAGTAGTGATCACTTTCCCATCATTCTTCAACATCTTTATTCTACTACTGGTGAAAAGCCACAGCGCTTTAAATTTGATAAAGCTGATTGGTATCTCTATGAAAATTTATGTAGAGAAGAATTGAAATCTGAATTTTTTGAAGATGTTCTCGATCCCTTAAGTCTTTTCAGTAAAAAAAAATATACTTTCCATTGGAGATAAATCTATACCGAAAACCTCGGCAAACCCAAAACGGCCTGGGAAACCTTGGTTTGACGATGACTGTGATGATGCTCTGAGAAAAAGGCAGAGGAACTTTTCAATAAAGATCCAACGACGGACAATCTTGGCAATTTTCGCGTTTTTCGTGCAAAAGCTCGAAGAACCTTGAAACAAAGAAGACGCACTTCTTGGCGTAACTTTGTTTCAAAATTAAATTGCCATACCCCGATGAACAAAGTATGGAATATGGTACAAAAAATCAAGGGTAAAAATAGAAAAGCTAAAGACCATCACATCAAAAACGGACAAGATAATTTAACATCTGAAAAAGATATTGCAAATAAAATTGGAGAAACATTTGAGAAACATTCTTCTTCTAAAAATCTAGGACCTACATTCCAGAGAATTAAAGTACAAAAAGAACGAAACAAACTTAACTTTAAATCTAAAAATACAGAGGAATACAACATATTAGTTTCTATGGATGAACTGAAACAATCCTTGGATAAGGCACATGACACGGCATGTGGTCCTGACGATATGACACAACATGGAAATATGGTATTTTAAAAGATCTTTTTGGTATGGGGTTGAGAGGAGGTTTACCAAATTTTATTGAAAATTTTCTCAAGGATCGTGAATTCAATGTTAGAGTCAACTCTACATTTTCTGACTCGTCTGAACAAGAGATGGGTGTTCCGCAACGAAGCATCCTCTCTGTCAAGCTATTTAGTATTAAAATAAATAGTTTGGCCCAGGTTTTAAAAGATAACATTGATGGATCTCTTTATGTAGATGATTTTCTGATTTGCTATCGTGACAAAAACATGAATAATATAGAACGCCAATTGCAATTATGTCTAAACAAAATCGAAAAATAGGCAGTTGAAAATGGTTTTAAATTTTCCAGCTCGAAAACAGTCGGGATGCATTTCTGTTGTTAGCGGAAAATGCACCAAGACCCAGAGCTTAAACTATACAATAACCCTATAACTATTGTAAAAGAGGCCAAGTTCCTTGGTTAAATATTTGATAGTAAACTTTCCTTTCTTCCCCATATCAAAATGCTAAAAAACAAATGCCTGAAGGCATTTGATATTTTAAAAGTTGTGTCGAGTACCGACTGGGGTGCGGATAGCACTGTTTTATTAAATTTATATCGATCGTTGATTCGGTCAAAACTAGATTATGGATGTTTTATTTACGGTTCTGCCTGTAAATCATACATTAAATTACTAGATACCGTTCATCACCAAGGTTTGCGTCTTTCATAAGGTGCGTTCAGAATTTCTCCTGTGGAGAGTCTATGTTGCAGCTAATGAACCATCCTTGGAAGAAAGACGTATTAAACTTGGTTTACAATATACAACAAAACTTAAAGCGTATCCTTCCAATCCTTCTCACAACTGTGTTTTCAAACCTCTTCACAAAGCTGACTATGAAAAACGCCCAAACGTTATACAACCTTTTGGTCTTCGTATCAAACCACACCTTGAATCTGCTAATATAAATTTAGATGAAATAGCTCCTATAGAAACTCCCAAAAAACCTCCATGGTTGAACCCAAAACCAATATTTAATTTTGAACTACGCAAACACAAAAAGGTTGATACCAATCCTCTGGTTATCCAGCAGGACTTTGCAAGAATTAAATCTGAACATCCTGAATACTTGCAAATTTACACAGATGGCTCTAAGGATGGAGACAGAGTGGCTTCTGCAGCCGTTTTTGGAGATCGTGCAGCAACTCTCCGATTACCAGCCTCTAGTTCCATATTTACTGCTGAAGTTAGCGCTATTTACTCAGCACTTAAATTTGTAGCTTTATCGCAATCAAATAAAATCATGATTTGTTCCGATTCACTTTCTTGCCTATTGGCAATCGAAAGTCGGAAAACAAAACACCCAATTATTTTGAAAATAGCCGAATTCTACAAATCACTTGTAGCATTAGGCAAAGTGGATCCCTAGTCATGTGGGGGTCTATGGAAACACAGTTGCTGACCAGGAAGCCAAGGATGTACTAGATGACGGATTGTCCAGTACCGTACACTGACATGAAGCCTTTAATCGCTAAATACATTTTAAAGTTATGGCAGGCCAAATGGGATCTGTAAATAAATAAAAAACTGCAAGGAATACAGTCAGACGTCGGTAAACAAGTCAGTTCCTGTAGTAAAAACCGTAGGGAACAGGTAGTGTTGACCCGATGTCATATTGGACATACTAGAACAACACATAGTTTTATCTTCAACAGTGATGATCGACCTGAATGTATTTCATGCAATTGTCCTTATACAATTCAACATTTTTTAATTGAATGTGTAGATGTTGCCGATATCAGGCGTGATTTTTATTCAGCTGATTGTCTTAAAGACCTATTTACAAATGTCGCTGGCGACAAAATCGTTCAATTTTTGAATGCAATCAATTTATTTAGTAAGATTTAAATGGATTTAATTTATAGTTGTATTATTGTAACAGTTAAACTGTCATTTCTCCTTTATATATTTTATACTCTTGTTTTACTTGTATAAAGCTTTAATGGTTTTATATTGATATTTTATATTTTTATCAAAATTGTTCAACTTACTTAACAGTTCTCGGCACAATATAGCTGAAATATTGCTGAAGTTGGCGTAAAACATCAATCAATCAATCAATCAATCAATGGTGTTGATGAACAGAGTAAATAATTTTTTTGCATTTGGTGCAGTTTCACATCTCTTACATGGCCATATGTGTTGGCTGTCAATGGTTTTTCGGTCAAGTCGAAACTCATATTTGTATCTCTTTTGTAAGACTAACGATGTAATGCAGAATGAAAGGAGGGGGTATAAGGTATTAAGTACGTTTTATTTTGTTCATTCAACTGCGAATTGTTTCGATTGGTTCGTTATACTACTTTACTGTTTACTATCATTCTTAAGAAATAGGTAGGAGGGATTTCAACCACTTTAAAATGTGATTACCAACACTCTTAAAAAGTTTAAATAATCTGTTAATGTACATTACAAAACTTTTGCACCAATTTTAGGTGCTATTGGATTCTTAAGACAGTTAAACTAAATTTTTGATCTGATATATATTATCATTTTTTGTTACATATCAAAATATATATTTCTCTTTGAATAGTGTTCAGATATTCACTTGATGTGTTCATAATAAAAGTGACAACAAAAGTCTGAATCAATCAAAGGAAATGACCATTCGACTGAATCAGGGGAACACACTCCGACACAGAACATTTTTGGCAAGCCGTCATATTCCCGACTTGGAACGGGCATTTTATAAATAAAATTGTGGGTTAAACCAGGTTTATTGATGCATCGACCTCCCGCTTATATGACGACTTACTAAAGCTTCTGTGTGCCCAGATTGTGTTAAATGTCAAAGCCATAATATTGTCAGGGCGCACTACACTATTTCTATACGCCAATGTTTGACAGACCTCGAAAATAGTACTATAAAATATAGTGCCTTTTAATTTGTAGTGACTCCAGCCAATTGATACATGTTATAATCAGCAAGATCATAGAATTTTTCTAGGTGAATGACGGAGAGCAAAGAACAGTTAAAAAAACATGATTAAGTTGCATAACAAGCTAGAACGGACATTTTTTTTCATTATTGTTTGCTTTGATCATATGTATATTTTAATTGTGAAGTACATGTATTAACAATTTAATACCTCTTATAGACGGATACTGTTACATTGTTTATAACATCTCTGTTTAAGTGTTTGAATTTATTCTTTTTATAGAAAATAATATGACATGTCTACAGCTACGACCGCCGTGCGCGGTCCCGGCTGAAGAATAGGCCCGCAGCATCCTCTGAGCTTGGAGTATGAGCCATCCTAACAGAGGACCCCGAGGGAACCCCGGGATATAGAAATAGGACCCAGTATCTCCGGCTTGCGGGGTGTGACCCCTCCTAAACGGAGGCTGACCCCGAGGGTCCCGGGATATAGAAATAGGACCCATTCCGTGGTTGTGCGGGATTAATAAATACACAACCCATCTTTCGGATGGGATGTAAACTCAGGTCCACGTGTTGGAAGAAATGCCACGCTTCCTGCACGTTAAAGAACCCTTGTAGCAAGCTCTTTTTGGGGTGGTCCGTAGGTGATCGGCTACAAGGCTAAATTTCCCGCCCTTGACGATTTCACCCTACTTTTCCAGTGGCAGTCAGAATTTCCCGTCCCATGGCCATTTCCATACCCCAAAGTGATTATTTATCAACAAACTTGTTCTCGTCTTGATATAGCTGAAATATTGCTGAGTAGACGTTAAACAATATTAAATCAATCAATCAATCTACAGCTACGACAAGCTTTAGCCATTACATTGTATCTGTAGTCCATCCAACAAAATTTTATTCAGCGATTTTCTCCACAAGATCTGAAACTATGCCATTTCATGTTAACTAAAGGACGAAATATTCAGCACTTAATGCAGAACTTACATGTATCTTTTTTAAAATGAATAATGGAATGTCGAATCCTCTTAAGAGTCTGTTGAACAATACAGGCTCATGTGAGTCTTGTATTATACTCTTATTATAAATAACCCTATTGTAACTGGTTTGAAGAAGATACTTGAATGACAATAACAATCAGTTGCACATTTTATGATTTTGAAGGTTTATTGACCATTTCATATTTCAATCCATCCATTTTGTATTGTTAAGCAGCTGTTTTCACTATATAGTATACAAAATTAAGCTTGGTTGTGTCAAATGATATTAAATCTGTGATCACATGTATATTTCGATTTTTTTTATATCTGTTCATTTCAATTTTCTTATTAGTAGGTTTAACATTTATCATTTGGTAACCCCTCCTCAATTCCAGTTTGTTAACATTCCTTTAGTGTATTGATAATTTTTACATACATGTATCTTTGAAATACACCCATGGTATTTTGATAATTTTTACATACATGTATCTTTGAAATACACCCATGGTATTAATTCAAATAATTGTTGGAAATGATTGATACTAATATTCAAAGTAAAGTTTAAATCACTGATAGAAGAAAACAAGATCAAATTAACAAACTTTATTATCATTTGGCAACAAACCAGTAAATCAGTATAAAATATGTAACAATCAATTTGAAAATTTTGTATAAAAAGTGCATATCAGTAGTGTTGTATTGATGACACCAGGCCATATTTACTATAGTTTGTACAGTAAAATGCGAATGGATACACTTCACTGCACAGGTATGTACAGGTATGTAATGTTAACCCTATGGACAAAGGCTGCCCTCAGCAAAAAAATACAGATGTGTGTTTTTAAGAAAAATCCTACTAATCACATGATCTTATAGATGTATACACGTTTATTGTCAATTGAAATTAAAATAAAGAGAAATGTACCTTTTCATCATCTCTCAGGTTATAATAATATCTCACTGCTATATCGACCATTTCTAACAAAACAAAAACAAAAATACAAAAAAAAAATTAGGCTCAGGAGACGAACTCTTCAGTAAAATATCCATGTTTCAAAGGCGACGCTTTAACCAATTGAGCTACGGAGCCGCTTTAACCAATTGAGCTACGGAGCCACATGATGTAATACAGGAATTTAATGCTATTTATATCTCCGATAAGACTAAAATTAAAATTTA
>MJUU01025459.1:5715-28291 GCA_002080025.1 Modiolus philippinarum
TTTTTTGTGGCAGTTGAACTAGAGTGGCAATCTTGTCATGTATATTCTAGTTCTCAACAGAAAAATTGTTTCATCTTTTCAAAAATTGAAAAAAATCATTGCAATATTCGGACGTAACAGTAGGACAGATATTTCCTAAATAAATTTCAAATTAAATTGTTTCAAAAAAGATAGCCAGTTTAAGTTTATTTATGATCAATCATGGCTAATTACGGCCTAAACTCTTCTTCAAACAGTTTTGCTATTCCACTGTGGTAACTATGTCATCACCATGAAACTTACATTTCACATAAATTCAGGACAGACAAAGTTACGTCCAACATGGCCAATTTCAAACATGATTTTTATCCTTTTAATGTTCTACTTTCTACTCATTTTAAAGCTAAAACCATTCTATAAGTATCATTTTAACTCTTAAAATTACCAACATTAGTGTTATCTTCAAAGAATTGACACTGGCAGAATTATAAGTTTGGTACTTTTTGGCTGTCCCGTTTTGAACATAAAAAAAAACACCTAATTTTACTATTTAAATTCCTATAACTTTTTAAGTATTTCACTGTACATTATCAAATTGTGTACGCTATCTCTCTATCATATACAACATGTACTGAATCCAATGGTAACATGATTTGGAGACATAGGACATTGAGGTAAGGCATGAAAAAATTAGAATTTTTGTGGCACATACAAAAGCGGCACCTTACCAAATACTTAGCCAGAAAGGCGAACGTGATTGTGGGCAAACGGATCCGGATTCATTATCACCCAAGACGGGAAATTTTATTGGCCACATAATGTGGTAGGACACCCACCAAAGTGAATAATCGAATCGAATGTTATACAAAGGACATTTTGAGACACAGAAAGGTAAAAACAATAAAAGAAGATATTATAATTTTTTATAATATAATTACGACCTTTTTCAGGACCTTCAACATATAGTGAACATAAACATGATAAAATACCATCAACTTTTATCGATAAATGGACGTGTGCTAATGGACATGATGGACCCTGGACAACTGGGAAAGTGGGGGAACAGACTCGGATTCATTTTCACCCAAGACGGGAAATTTTATTGGCCCGCTTTAAGAACCAATTTTCTTTTTTCCCGAAATACACTATGCTAGGAAAATTTGTTGAGCACCATTTCCTATTGAACAGAGTGAGGGCTAGACTACTTTTTTCAACCAAGGTGCTTAAGTGGTCAGGCCCTTTGAAAATCAAATGGTTCGTAAATCATGTGCAACACTTGCAATTGAGAGTATTGAATCAAATGGTATAATTGTGCAACACTTGCAATTGAGAGTATTGAATCCAATGGTATAATTGTGCAACACTGTCGTCACTGGAGAGTATTTGAATCCAATGGTATAATTGTTATGCTGGAAATAATAACCAGAAAATTATAAGAATAATACAAACAAAAATATATTTAGACAATTGACAAATCATGCAAACAGCGAATAGACTTGAATCAGGCTTTTGAATTATTGAAGCCACAGGGGCTGGTAACAACTACAATATTGATATATATATATATATATATACTGGGTTCCATATAAGAAGGAGAAGCTTAAGGGGAACAACAGAAGTCCAAAATACATATTTTCTTTATATGTATAGGTATATATGGGACTCGGTCTACATAAAGGGTGGCAAGACCATTTTAGGGACACCGGGTTAGGCCATTTTTAACTTCGGGAAATCGAGATGGCCCCTTTATAAGACCGGGAATTAGGGATACAAATAACATTGGGACACAGGTGGGGTGTTTTTAGACACAGGAAATTGGGATTTGATGGTGAAATTTAAAGGGATTAGCAAAAATTGGTTTCTTAAATACAATCTTTCGAGATCGGGACTTTTTTTGCATAAAATGTCTGAATACAGGCCGGGTGGCGAGACCATTTTAGTGATGCCGGGTTAGGCCATTTTTAACTTCGGGAAATTGAGATGGCCCCTTTATAACACCGGGAATTAGGGATACAAATGACATCGGGACACAGGAGGGGTGTTCCCTATATACTGGGTCCCATATCAGAAGGAGGAGAACAACGAAAGTCAAAAATACATGTTTTCCTTATTCATATATATGGGACTTGGTCTATCAGATTCGTATGTTTTAATTTAATACCAACCCCGAGATTGAAGCTACACTTGGAATTACGAATCCATTTCCTCAGTTCTCGGAACCGTTCAAGCGCAAGGGCGGTAAGTGCCACAGCCAGTTTGTATTATTTGTGTAAGCATGCACTCACATGCACTAGGCAAACTATACCTGATTTATAATCCTTATTTTCTAACGTACATTTTCTTTACACGCCTTGGGATGTAGGTCAAGCAGAGATGTTATGAAATGCTGACCACGTGACATAAAGGGTTGAATTTGACAAAATGGAAATGGAGAGTATTTGAATTCAATGGTATAATTGTTATGCTGGAAATAATCACAAGAAAATTATAAGAATAATACAAACAAAAATATATTTAGACAATTGACAAATCATGCAAAGGGTGGCAAGACCATTTTAGTGACACCGGGTTAGACCATTTTTAACTTCGGGAAATCGAGATGGCCCCTTTATAAGACCGGGAATTAGGGATACAAATAACATTGGGACACAGGTGGGGTGTTTTTAGACACGGGAAATTGGGATTTGATGGTGAAATTTAAAGGGATTAGCAAAAATTGGTTTCTTAAATACAATCTTTCGAGATCGGGACTTTTTTGCATAAAATGTCTGAATACAGGCCGGGTGGCTGTCACCCCTTGGCTTGGATTACTCAGGCGGCAGCAGTCAGAACCACTCGTACAAAAACAAGTATTTATTGGAACAGCAAAGTATTACAGCTTCTCAAAACCCCAACTATCTCAGTTCATCTAGTCTTCTATCTCAGGTTCTGATGCGAGTCTCTCACATCTTACTTTATATAATAAAACAATTAATTATCATTATTGTCCACGTTACCTCAATTATACACAATTAGAATTAATGTTAAAATTGGCGACAGTTCGTCTGGACAACATCTGTTTCTTAATTGATGATGAGAAATTAATTGAAATAATAATTTAAATATAAATAAGGTCCAGATAATTATGGTTTCGAAAGTTCAGTTGGAATTACTTCAAAGTTAATTAAAATATTTGTCTCATCCTTTACTGGTAATTTGTAGTTCGGACAATGACTGTGTTACACACGTCCACCATCTTTTAAAAAGATATCAACTGATAGCTTTTTCGCACTATTCCATCAATTAGTCTATAAACACAGTCATTGAAACAATTGCTGAAGCAAGGAATGTTTATAAATAATATTGATAGTTACACAGTTCCAAATAAAGTTCCAATAGTTTTTCGAATATAGTACTTCGGTTCATTGCAATGCTAAAAGAGTCAAACAATTCTTCAAGTTCGGTTATAGTTCTGTTCATTGCACACATCGGGCATCTAACACTGGATCTTCATATAAAGAAAATATATAATACACACAAACGGCAATCACTGGAAACTATATTATATACTTTACGGAAACGTCACTGGAAACTATAGGTTTATATATTAACGACAATGGCACATTATACTATGATACACAGTTTATATACAGTTTGTCTAAAATCTGCAAATCAGTACATTATTTTTACGTCTGGACACTAGTTATTCTTGGATACAATTCTTTGACGGTAAACTGGGTTGGTTGGCTAGCTTCTTCCAATGGCGCAGAGGCAGCTGGACGCTCATCTCTGTAGATGTTTCCATCATCCCCGGGTCTCACCGGCACCATCTCAACAGCTTCAACCATACGTCCCACTGATCCAGGCAGGGTCGATTCATATTCTCTTTTACCACTCTTGGCCATCCCTTTTCGAAACTTAAATCTTAGAATTTGAAAACAACCAAAGATGCGCTTGCGACAGAAAGCAAAGATAATGATTAAAATTATAATTATTAAAGATATTCCACTAATAATTGATAAAATTGATCTTACTAACATAGGCTTCATCTGCGTGTTAACCTTACTTAATTCTTCAATAAAGGTATCCATTGGGATTTCTTTTATTTGTTTAAGCTTTGCAGGTAACCTCCTATCATCAAGATTTGGAAATTTCTTGTAAACAGGTGCCCATAATTTAGAGCTTATAAAGTGATAATTATCTAAAAAATCATTCATATATTTATTAATTTCATAAGTACTTTCTTGATGATAATATGGTGTTAACTGCATGTGACCCCCGAACGCTGAACAAGTCATTTTTAATGTCATTACACCAATTGGTGGGTTAATTACTATTGAACTATTATTGTCTGGTAATTTATTTTTGGATTTATCACAAACAATATTAAAACGAATTGACTTTAAAGTTGCAATTACCCACGTTCCATCAGATAAATATTGCGCACTAGGTAAAATTATATGTGTATTTATAGTTATTCGACACACTTTATGGGCATCTATTAAGTCTCCCATAAATAGCTTTATTATACATAAATTACTTGATTCAATTGAATAAATTGGGCTTTTGATTTCAGAGAAATTTTTATTTCCCTGGGAACATGTTCTAATGTCTTCTTGACTTAAAATAATATATTTGGTCTTTATTTTGTTTACAGCAAGGTCATTTGTTTCAAGACTATATTGAGCCAACAGATTTGCTTCTCTTGATAAGTTCTTATTCATATTGCTTATTGCTATGTTATAAACAGTATACATTTCAAACTGAACAAGTGTATCTAATAATGGAATTGATACAACTACAATCAATTTTTCCTCATTTATTAATGTTGTGCAAGTTAATGTTTTATAAAGATGCCAGAGTTCACTCTTAGTATCGAAAGGAAGTTTAAATTGATTTGTCAATTTTGACTGCACATCCAATAACAAATTTCTAAGATCTGTTGGCCTAATAACTGCAGGCGACAAATGTCCCGAAGATAGCATATTAAGTTGAAGCTTGAGGTGCTGCAAATAATCTCTTGCTATGCCGATTAATTCGTGTAAGTCAGTAAAAGAGCGGTCAAATTTAGCATACAATCTTACAAAGTTATCAAGATCTTGAACATCTTGAGAAAGTTCCAAACTAAAATTCTTTATTTCATTTAAATTATCAATGAGTTGATTTATACTTTTCCTATTTTCCCTTATTTGCCCCTAAGAAAGTTTCATGACTGAAAGACTTTCTGAAAGTACATGGGTTATGTGTTTTTGATTTTCTGCCAAAGTAACTATATTTTGTCTTATCGACTCTACATCCGCTTCACTTAATGTACCAAAAAGAAATGACAATGCTTTACCGACAATAGGAATTAAAGACCGTTTATTTCTATCATTAGGATTCGACACATGAAGAGATTTAATGTCTTCTAATTCGTTTAACAGAATAGTTTGGGTTTGATTTAAATTGTCTAATTCATGTTTTAATATGCTAATTGTATTTTCATATCTCAGATATCTTCAAGGATCTTTTCGTTCTTGTTGCCAATACAGGAGAAGTTCCTTGGAAACACTTGTAGCTGTTTCTGTTAGATGATCATTTAAATTGACAATCAAGGTTTGATAAGGAGTTAGATCGATTTCAAACGCTACTAACCATCTTGAACGGGTAGTGGTGATATCTTTTATTTTTTTGAAAACAACATTCTCCCTT
The DNA here is from genome assembly GCA_002080025.1 of Modiolus philippinarum. NCBI lineage: Eukaryota > Metazoa > Mollusca > Bivalvia > Mytilida > Modiolidae > Modiolus > Modiolus philippinarum. The sequence goes on from MJUU01025459.1 coordinate 11,365, forward strand.
ATAAAAGATGTTCCTAAAGAGGAACTCGCCAAGACAAACAAAAGAAATATTTTACCTTCCATTCCTAAAAAAAATAGATAATTGCAATTAACTTATATAAATTACTTTTATTTTTACAGCTGAATTACAAACAAGAAGATGCTGACTGGAGTAGGGACATGAGGGGAAAAGAACTTCTTACTCCTGTCGATCTATCTAGATGGATAATTATTATATATATGATTAATTGATTTACATTTTTTTTAATCAATTTACATGTAATCGTAACTTGGCTTCCAGGCGCCATAAAGCAAAACCCGTTTAAAAACTTGGTAGTTTTGGGCATAAGCTTCTTTAAATTCATAACCATTGCGGCGGAACAGCTTGCTCACTTAATGTGAATATTTCGTTTTTGTCAACATAAATAAAACATGTGTAAAGTCACACAAATTTTGGGGACTTATTTCTTGAAGTGGAATTATCTGTTTAAGGCATTCTTCGGTAACATCAAGTCGATGACATAATTTTACAACGTTAACATATGAAGACTTTTGAATAAATTTATTCTGGGATATAGAATCAAAAATTTCAATTATTTCCTTTTCTGTACACAAATAATCCATTATTAATAAATTTCCTTTATTTTTCCATTTGTTTTTTAGGACTTGAGAATTCTGATATAAAATATCTGGGGCTTTTATGGCAGATTCACCAATAACAACATATACTTCAGGGGTGTCCAAGATATTAATGATATCGCTGCTGCTCATCTGAAAGAAACAATTATTTTAAATTAAATATCGCAGGCAGCCAGCACTGCTTTTGCAAGCAGTACATTCAGTTTGGAATGTTTCGATTTTTCCTGTGTACTGTTTGTATCTAAAATGGCATTTACACTGCCATCAGTGGAGAGTTCACTGTCAGAAATGTCTGATATTATTTGTCTTTTATTATCTGATTTTCTTTTCTTGAGTTCCATTAAGGGAATGTCATCTTCAGATGACCAATCTTCCCTTTCCTTCCTTTCCCATTTGATTAATTTTTCCTTGGGACAGTTATTTTCTGATGACCCTTCATCAGATAATGAATCTTCGTCAGATGATTCTGGGGGTGCTACATATACTGATTTTCTTAAAGGTCTACCTACCTTATCCTTGGGTATTTCCCAATTGTCAATATTGGCTTGTCTAAGATGCCTTGCATGAGCCTTAGTGGTTTTGCCCGTAAGTTGGTTTTTAATTCTAAAACTTACTGGAGATATTTTCTCTATGACACGATAATATGGTGTCCATTTATTATCTAACTTAGAATTCCTTCTTTGATTTTTGAGATAAACAGGATCACCTACCTCTAATGTAACTTCATGACTATTTTTATCAGCATATTTAGTTTGCCTTTTATGGGCTTGTTTCAGATTTTTATAAACTGTTGTAAAAGTTTTATGCTGTTGTTCAAGAGCAGTTTTGTGGAATTGTTCTCCATTGTACTTTCTCCTGGGTTTTAAAATTGAATCTATGGGTGAAACAGGGTCTCTATTGTAAAGAAGGAAGAAAGGGGAAAATTTAGTGGAGTCATTAACATGGAAGCGAATGGCAGCAAGCATTTGATTAAGATAAAGATCCCAACTAGTTACATCTTCCTTGATTCTTTTGGAGATTATGTCATGCATAGTCTTATGAAGTCTTTCAACTTTGCCATTTCCCTTGGGACTATAATAGGAAGTGGTAACATGGTGAATATTAAGTGCTTCCAATGTTTCCCTAACAGATTCATTAATAAATTCGCTTCCATTATCTGTCAAAATTTGAAGCACTGAGCCGTAGCGGGGGAATATGTGTTCTATTAAAAGATACACTATGTTATCTGCCGACTTGTCAGGCACGGCATAAGCTTCAGGGAACCCAGAGTATAAATCAATGAATGTCACAATATATTTATTTCCAGACATTGTTTTAGGATATGGACCAGACAAATCAAGTCCAATTTTGGCAAAAGGATATGGAGGAATGTCTGTTTCTTGAAGTGGTGGCCTAGATGTTTTATAACTCCTTTTCTGACAAGTTACACATTGGTCGATATATGCATAAAGTTCCTTGTACATATTGGGAAAATAATATTTACATCTCATTGTGTCATATGTTTTGTCAAGAGCCATATGACCTAAGTGATCATGGTATTGTTTTATTACCAGTTGTTTAATTCTTGCAGGTACATAGACTCTTAAGGATGGATTGTTGTCTGCATTTGAAAGGTAATAGACAAGTCCGTCAATAATCATATGTCTATTTTGTTCAGTCTTGGTAGCCTTTCCTGTTTGTAGTCTTTTCTTAAGATTCATTATAGTATCGTCTTCTTCTTGTTCGTCTTGCATATTGAATTCACCAGGAAGGTCTAGTTCTGGTTTGACTATATCACAGTCATCTTGCTCATCCAGACTATAACTAGCAAACCTTCTTGGAACAAATTTACTTGAATTCAATGTACTTATTTCAAAAGCTCTATCATCAAAGTCATTTTTGTGCTCATTTGATAACTTAATATCTGGCTTATTTGTTTCTTCAATGCCAGAAGTGGGTACTCGGGACAAAAGGTCTGCACATGAATTGGCAGTTCCTGCAATATATTCAATTTTGCAGTTATATCCACTAATCCCGAGCGTCCAAAGTTGTATCTTCTTATTTTGAATTGGAGAATTTAAGACATACTGAAGTGGCTTATGGTCTGTTCTTATAACAAATTCTGCATTATGCAGATAATGGTCAAGCTTTTGCAGGGCGTAATGGATGGCATATGCTTCTTTCTCAATCACAGACCATTTTACCTGAGTAGGACTTAACTTATGGGACAAGAAATAAATAGGCTTCTCGATTTGTTTTCCATTGATTTGAAAATTGTCATCCTTCACCTTTTGAGTAAGGCATGCATCAATACAGGTATCACTTGCATCAGTGTATAAAATATAAGGTTCATTGGGGTTAGGATTAGCTAGTAAGGGTACTACGGTAAGACTATCCTTAAGAAACTGGAAAGCTTTTTCGCATGAATCACTCCATGTAAATTTTGCATATTTTCTTGTGAGAAAAATTAGTGGTTCAGCAATTTTAGAAAAGTTTGGAATTAGTCTTCTATAGAAGGAGCACATTCCCATAAAAGACCTAACTTCTTTGACATTTTTAGGAGTCGGTAAAGTACGAATTGCCTCTACCTTTTTAAGATCAGGTTTTACCCCTTCACTATTAATTACAAAGCCAAGATATTCCGTTTCTTGTTGAAAGAAATTGCACTTTTTCATTTTCATTTTCAGACCATGCTTGCGCAGTCTTCCAAAAACTTCCTGAATATGACTTATATGTTCATTTTCATCTTTAGAGAAAATGATGATATCATCTAAATAGGCAGTTGCAAAATTTTCACAGTCTTCCAAGACTATATTTGCTAATTCTTGAAACAAACTTGGTGCAGTTGAAATTCCAAAGGGCATTACATTAAATTGGAATAACCCTTTGTGACATGTAAATGCAGTCTTTTCTTTACTGTTTTCCTCAAGCAACACCTGATGATAACCGCTTTTTAAATCTATTGTACTGAACCATTTAGACCCCCCTAACAAGGATAAAATATCATCAATTAAAGGCAAAGGATATGAGATGGGTTTCAAGATTTTATTAAGAGACCTAAAGTCCACACACATTCTTTTTGTACCATCCTTTTTATCTACTACTACTAATGGGAAAGCCCACGGTGACCTTGACCTTTCAATGATCCCAGCATCTAACATTTCTTTTAGTCCTTTTTCAACTGTTTCACGTTTATTTAAAGGTACACGATATGGCCTGTTCTTAATAGGTGGATGGTCTCCAGTTGAAATAGTCATTTTTACAGTATCTGTATGTCCTAATTCAGTGTCTTTTTGAGCAAATAAGTCAATATTTTCTTTAACTAATTTTGTCATTAAATTTCTATGTTTTTCTGGGACGTGGAGGTCATTAAGGACATCGTTTTCATATTCCTTACTACATCTTTCTTTTGTCAATGCTGAAATATTTTCTGTCTTTACACACTCACCTTTTCCAATAACTGCGCCTCTTTTGAATTTCAAGTGTTTATTTGTTTGATTGATCAAAACAACAGAGACTTTTCTTGAATTACCTACCTTTGCTGCGGTTCCAAGTAGTTCAAGTCCAGGTTCATCTCTTAAATAATTGTTTTCTATTGGGGAGATTTCAATTGTTTCTGAATTTGTTAAATTGAACCCTTTATTCAGTTTTGCTGAGCAAACAGTTACAGATTGAGGTTTTAATTTAGTTTTCTGACATGTTCTTAACAATGAAGATATATGTACATTTTTTGTATATCTTCTTCTAGCCTAACATAATTTTTCCCTATTCTCAAATAGCCAAGATCAAAATATAAACGAACACCATTTTGTTTTAACCAGTCACGACCTAATATCATGTTTCTATTAATGTCATCAACAATATAAAATTTATGAGTTAATAGATCATTTCCTATTTTGAAAGTAATGTGGGCACAACCTTCATTTTTTAGTGAATCCCCGCTCACAGATTTTATACACGGCTTTTCACGAGACAATTTAGGTTTATCTTTAATATTTTGCCAAATTTTCTTGTCTGCTCCCGTGTCCACAAGTGATCTAATTCTTGATTTCCCAATTTTAACTATGCATGAATTTGGATTACCCGCCAAAGATATTGTAAAAGTGGTTACATTATTTTGTTTTCTCTCTCCAGCGTTTTTGCACTGTAGAGAGTTACCTAGTTTCCCTGATTGTATTTTCTGCTATTTCGATTTGGACAATTTCTACTAAAGTGCCCTGGCTGGCCACAATTCCAGCAAACCCTATCATTTTTTGCATATCTTGGTCCATCAAAACCTTGACTGGGTTGTTTAGAAATTTCATTTATAACCTTGACCCGACAGTCCCGTGCCCAATGACCAAGTTTATTACATTTATGACATCTCTTAGGACGGAAGTGATCTATTTCCATTTGAGTTTCTTTTCTTATTGGTACATTAATGGAAGTTTTTCCTTTATTAGCTCGCGGTTCATCATCTTGCCTTAGGGCAAAACGTTTCCGAATACTTTGCTCATGCATTGCTATTTGCACTGCATCCTCAAACGTTCTCGGATCTTCCCTTAATACCTTCATTTTCAAGTAATCAAAATAAAGACCGTCGAGAAAAACGTTAATCATTTGTTGTTCAACAACAGGACGATCCCCCCCTTGAGGATATGCATCCTCAGCAACATTTAATAATCTTTCCGCGAAAAGTTGCACACTTTCATTGTGTTTTTGTTTTGTTTTTCTTAAGACAGCAAAAGCTTGATGTTTATCATTTATTTCGGCAAACCGTGTATTCAAAAGTGGTCTTAATTCCTCCCAACTTGGATCTTCACGGGCCCTTTCCTTATCATTGAGGTATCGACGTATAAAGTCCCCTACTGGACCTGAGCAAGATTGATAAGCAATTCTTGGAATACCGTCATTCCCAAGCTGTGTCAAAGTAGCATACTTTTCTACTGCTTTGACCCAGTCTTTGAACTTAGTTGGTTCCCCGTCAAAAGAAGGTACAATTTGTGAAACACTTTGTGTATATACAGCAGATGTTAGCCCTTTTAGTTGACCATTTATTCTTTCAAATTTAAGTCCTAAAGCCTGGTTTGTTGTTTCAGCAAACTGTCTTTGCTGTTCCAACAGTAATTGAATTTGTTCAGGAGTGGCCATATTGTGGTTAAGAAAAAAAAATGTCTTTACTTTCACAGTGGGTTCGTTCTGGATCCTGGTCACTCGGCACCAATAACTACGTGTCACCCCTTGGCTTGGATTACTCAGGCGGCAGCAGTCAGAACCACTCGTACAAAAACAAGTATTTATTGGAACAGCAAAGTATTACAGCTTCTCAAAACCCCAACTATCTCAGTTCATCTAGTCTTCTATCTCAGGTTCTGATGTGAGTCTCTCACATCTTACTTTATATAATAAAACAATTAAATATCATTATTGTCCACGTTACCCCCCTAAATTATACACAATTAGAATTAATGTTAAAATTGGCGACAGTTCGTCTGGACAACATCTGTTTCTTAATTGATGATGAGAAATTAATTGAAATAATAATTTAAATATAAATAAGGTCCAGATAATTATGGTTTCGAAAGTTCAGTTGGAATTACTTCAAAGTTAATTAAAATATTTGTCTCATCCTTTACTGGTAATTTGTAGTTCGGACAATGACTGTGTTACATGGCGAGACCATTTTAGTGATGCCGGGTTAGGCCATTTTTAACTTCGGGAAATTGAGATGGCCCCTTTATAACACCGGGAATTAGGGATACAAATGACATCGGGACACAGGAGGGGTGTTCCCTATATACTGGGTCCCATATCAGAAGGAGGAGAACAACGAAAGTCAAAAATACATGTTTTCCTTATTCATATAAATGGGACTTGGTCTATCAGATTCGTATGTTTTAATTTAATACCGACCCCTGAGATTGAAGCTACACTTGGAATTACGAATCCATTTCCTCAGTTCTCGGAACCGTTCAAGCGCAAGGGCGGTAAGTGCCACAGCCAGTTCGTATTATTTGTGTAAGCATGCACTCATATGCACTAGGCAAACTATACCTGATTTAAAATCCTTATTTTCTAACGTACATTTTCTTTACACGCCTTGGGATGTAGGTCAAGCAGAGATGTTATGAAATGCTGACCACGTGACATAAAGGGTGGAATTGGACAAAATGGAAATGATGTTTGTCGACATTTTCTTTAAATATAAATTGTACTAATCGATAAAAATGCTAAATGGAAGCACGATAATTTGAAGAAAACTGCGCATTAATTAAGAAAAATATTTTTTCCAGGAACACATGTCGATCTCTATGAACGACGAAATATGTACATAGGGTCTCTGTGTTAAATTTTGAGGTCCTAGACGGGGATATTTTGCAACGCTAACAAAGAAAATTAATTATATAATAACAGATAACAAATATTTGGCCTATTTTTTAAATAAAATTCCTATTGTTTTAATCCAAATTACAGTTTTTTTTGCCCGACCTCAATTTTTCTGGAATTTTATTTTTGATTTTTTTTCCTTCCTCCTACCCATAAACATTTGAGAAAACTTTCGTAAAACTAAAAATTAAAAAACAATGGCCTAAAGGAAGAAATACAAAATTTAGAACCCATGACGTCACAGTAGGTACAGTTCTGTCGTCATGTTTAAGCTACTTTTGAAAATTTTCATAGAAATACAAGGAATTTGGCATATTTTCGAACGGGAACGGTTTTCCTAATCGGAAATATAGAGCGCATTTAAGAACCAATTAGATAATTCACCAGCTTATTAGTACAGATGCGTTAGTCCTTGCATATAAGTATTATTATGGTTCTTACAAGCGTTCTGTGTTTCCTCTTTAAAAATGTAGTCAAAATTGGTCAAATTTGTACTTTTTGGACAAAATGTGAGATTTGTCCCAATTTCTGCATTGAAAAATGTAATCGTACATCAATATTTGAGTAATTTTCCTGTTAACTGTAAACCCATGTCCATAGAACATTTCAACAAAAAATATTGTGAATTTAAGCAATCTTTATTTTTTGAGGCCAAATAAGGCCTTGCCGCACCTACTCCTTTACAGAAACAAATATGATTTATTTATAGAGATTTTTTCTCATGTGCCTTTGTCTCACTCAATATCCGTTCATTGTTTTTATTAGAGTTTGTTTAATACGCAAGATTTGCTCCGTAATCCATTATTCTAACAAGGCCCTGGTTAATCGCCAACTATTATATTACTCAATAACCCCATACCACAGTAAAAAAACCTTAGTTTGTTTTTAAATTTGTACCTCTTCGTATATCAACGAAATAAAGGTTAAACATTTTGAAGTAAACAACGCGTTGTAAATGTGTATTGTTATAATTTGAATATGGATTTTCAACATGCATCTGTTTGAAAATGTGAGATTGTTGTAGTGAGGTTATTTTACTATCTTCGTGGACTAAATTTCACACGTTTGTAGTTCTCATGTTACTGAACATTTCTAGCTTACCATTTACCCTTTTATGTATTCGTAATAGGTATATTTTGGGGAGTATTTTTTCTACTACATCTTTCTTGTAGCAACCAGAAGTGTCCATCATATGCTTCATTTCCAAATGGATTATGGTCAGTATATTTACCAATGATTTGGGGTTTTAGAAATTAACCCCGTTGTTCTCAAGATTTTTCTTTTATTCCAAATTTTGGCCTATTGACCCCGATGGTATTCTTCACTTGGGCTTGGGAGCCAGTCTGCCCTTTAGACTACCCTGTCAAGCCCGAAGTAGCGACTGAGAAGGAGGACACCACAGTCTACTACGACCTTTATTACGACCTGTTCTAAAATAAGGTAGGGAGAATTTCTCTCATTAATCATTTATGGAACATCCTTAAGTTTGTTTTGAAATACGTTTTTTTCGGATTTAATATTGTTATTTAGCTCTGAACACCTGTTTTCATTAATGTCGTTATCTTTTAATAAGATGCATCATGCTATTCCAGCGGGAAATCTAGTGGTATAAAATTATCTCCCTTCTAGGCAACTCTTCTGTGTCTCATAACATTTTCGGAACAAATTAACAGCATGGCGACGAAAATAAACAATCAACAAAATTTCAAGATTTCAAAAGAAATAATCAAAGACAATATTTAGTGAAAACGTCATTCAATTCCCAGATCTTTACTTTGTAGTTAAAAAGTTATAAGACTTGCCCCCAAGAATAGGTAATATGCGAATTCCTTACATAATTTACTGTCGTGATGAAAATATTCAATGGGCACACTGATCAAAATCAATTGCTTTAGGGCGTTAAAATGCATGTTCCCAGACAAGATTATATGTACAGATAGATTTTTTAACATACTTTATTTATAGATCAATTTAGTAACGATTCTTGCATAAGAAATCCAAATCTAATTCTATGTTACTAGGCAAAATCATACATTCAAGGACCCCTCGTGATTATTGAGTAAAAATCGATATTTTCTATGTAACTTTGATGGTTGCGAGGAAGAAACGGTCGTTTTGTATACTTTATTTCGTCAAAACCACTGCGTGTACCCAGTCCTAAATTTGCAATGAATAGATAAATATTTAATTGCAAAGTATATTTTTTCCTGGAAGTTTTCGGTAGAAATGCATGCCTAGATCACAACTCTTTGGAACCATGTATATTCCCGGAAATCTCATTTTTCCGTAAAAAATATGCGAGAAATATAAAAAAAAATCTAAAAATATCATTTGTCAATATTAAGATACGTCACATGAACATAACAGAGTATAAATTTTCATGTTATACTTGTAAGTAACTTTTATCAGGCCATGACAATGTGTTACGCGTTGAAATCGACATTTTTATCTTTTCCAAACGAGAGTTCATTTTCTATTGTTTAAATACCACCGGATTTTAGACTGATTCTCAAAAACAAAAATAAAATGATGTTAAACTTACCGTTTCTGCAGATTCCATGTTAAATTTCAAAAAGGATACGTTGTCGAATCCGAGAGGAGCTACGTACCGCCGATTCGATCGCTAATTATGCATTATGAATATGCACCGTGTTTTAGAATGGTAATAATAAAAGGCAGGTATGTGCTTATTTTCATTTAACCATGGGCTGTGCCTTTATATTGGTATATAAAACCAGTCCACTAGTCAGACTTGTCTGACATGAAAATTTACCTTGCGTTTTATAGAAATTTACTGTCTTTATAGAAATTCTAACCCCTTAGAAATACTACGGCTTTATTCCGTGTATGGTACTCGGTAGATGTCCTAAGTACTGGATTTATTTGCTATTTCGGTAAGTTTGGTAATGAGTACTTCTTTCTGTGTATTTTTTGGAGTATGGCTTTCCATATTGTTTGATTTTGATGCTGCTTATGAGAGGTTAATCCTTGAAACACGTGTAAAGTATAACAAAATTTACTGGTTCGTATGCAACTTTGGTATTTTTGTATTTAGTCTCTTGCTAACGCTTTGGGTTAAATTCGAATATAAACGTCCAGTCTACATCATAGTGTATTGACAATAACCATACACCTGCTTAAGGTTAATGGGGACAGCTGTCACATGATCTCACCAGAAAAATGGCGGCAAAAAATTAAAAATTCTCAGAATGGAATGCAATTTGACAGGAAGGTTGCATATGTGTAGAAACGAGTTTTGTGTTACAAATATCAAAATGGCGACCATTGCTATGAAAACAGAAAATGGCGGGAAATTTTCAAATTGTGCCTTATTGAATGAAATTTAACAAGAAAGTTACATAGAATGTGTAAAAAAACAAGTTTTGGTCGTTAAAATATCAAAATGGCGACCGTTGCAATGGAAACAAAAAAATGGCGGGAAAATATTCAAATTACTCCGAACGGGATGAAACAGGCAGATTATCTTGAAATAAGACGAGAACTGAGGTAAATAATAATAAAATAACACAATAAAATGCTGATAAGGGGAAAATAACTGTAGAAATTAAATGAAATATAGAGATAATTGTGGAAAAGTAAATAATGCACACAAATGAAAAAGGTGAAATAATGACAGAATAGAACACGAAAATTGTGGGAGAGGGAATCACCCTAGCACAACAAAAGCTATCTCCCCTTTAAAACAATTAACGTAGACGTGATAGAAATACTCCCAGAACAAGCCAATGTTAAATTCCGTTTTATGAAGATCACTATCGAGAAGTTCGGAACAAGAAAATATGAGAAGTATCAACTCTTTCATATAGTCAACGTCATCCAAACTATATCTTTATTTAGCATACTAGGCCTTTCCTGGTCAAAATGGTGGCCAACACTAAATACACACAACTTCCGATCCCGCATGTGCACTCCTTTATCTCTCTATAGGACTCCTGCGGGAGTGTCAAAGTTTCATACAGTATATCACAAAATTAGAATTTGTTAATGACAACCTTTTTGCATTTAGGTTTGACAGAAGAAAAAGAAAGTATCCACTTCCGGTTACGCATGTGCAACTTACAACTTCCTGTTCTAGACGAGTGAAGACCGTATACCTACAGTCACATGACCAGGCATGGGGTAATGCTAATGTGTAATGGTAATGCATTGCAATGCATTACATATTTTCGAGTAATTCAATGTAATGTGAAATGCAACAATTTTTGAATTACACGTAATGGTAATTCAATGCATTACTATCACAACAATGTATGTTATTCATGCATTACACTGCATTACATTGCATTACCTTTTCCTGCTGTACAGACATAAGAGGTTATTAACAGAAAAAAATGATATAGTAGTAGGCCATGTCATAGTAATTAACCATCCATTGTACCGATGATTTTTATTTTTAGCAAATCCTAATAAAAAACAAGATCAGTAAGAACATGTCAAGAAATTTAATCTGTTATGTCCCAAATGATGAACAGTATAAAAGAAAATATTTTTATCAGGGTTTAATCAAATCATAAAACTGTGTTACAAAATGTACATGTCTAAATTATAAGGACATTCTTTTGGTCTACAAGCCTGTATGTTTCATGGCAACTGAGATTTTCCCTTTTTTATTATCCAAAGGAATGATCATTTGTATTTTTAAATTTCATTGGCAGAAGCAATCATGAAGGTGTGTGTATTGATTCATTCAAGACCTCCCCCCATAACAAAATAGTGAAGTCATACTATAGACAAGTTTTTGAGGTTCATTCCACCTATTCCCACTTTTTAAAAATCAAGTAAGAAAAGGTAACTTTTCATGTGGGAATAGGTGGAAAACTGTGTTGATAAAGGATTATACTGTATAAACAATTTTTGATTAGGTGCTAATTAATTTATAACTTAGGACAGGTAAACAAGTTATAAGTCTTAGCGAATTCCCATTTTTTATATAAATATAAGTAAATTTAGAATTTTATATTATTTAATTTAAAAAAAAACAGATATTAACAGTTACATATGAAAACACAATACATATTAAGTATGAATTATAATACCTAAATTCAGTTATGTATGAATACACTATATATTCAAAGTGTCAGTTAAAGCATATAATTTCAGTTATGTAAGCACTAGAACATATATCATTAAGCACTAGATCATACATTTTAAGCACATAATTTACCATTCACAATAATTCAACAGTCTATCAAATTAATCAATGTGCAAAAGGTACGAAGCTGCGTCACCAAACTGAATAGTTGTTACTTCCTGGTTACGATGTCTTTCTTTGAGTTCTGCTAACCTGTTGTTGATTTCAACGTACTTTCTCTTTTGTACTGCTCTTTTACCCCCAGCTGCATATTGAATCATAATCAGGTCGTTGATGGCTTCTTCGTGTTTGAGTAGCTTTATGAGTCTGAATATGTTAGGATGTGGGTGTTGTACATGTTTTTACAGCTTACTATGCCACCCCTCTAAGTGATTAGTGGTCCTGGGGCCTTCTGTTGTGTAGTGGTTCCATAAGTGTCGGTTCTGCTCTACCCAGTAAGTTGTTACGTAGTCGGTGAAAAGAATGTAGTCAGTGTTTGTTTCAACATCATCTATTTCGGTAAGAGCATTAAACCACACGTCTTCGACTTTAGCAATGGGTATAAGTGGTAACACTGCTGCGCGGCGAACTAATAGGTGGATGTTGTCGTCTTCTTTGTAAGGCACTTGCAGACCTGTTTCCTGTGCTTTCCTCCATAAGCTCTGGGTATAGTGGAAAAAACAGCCTTTTGCGTTGATGCCCGGAAAGATGGAGTATGCTGCATTGCGTATAGCGATTTCATAGTCCAGAAATATAGTAGTAGGATGAAGTTGCAACTGATGTTGTTGACATAAATCTTTGAGTAAAGTTAAAAATCTTGTATATACGAGTTCACTATTGGCCGGTAGTAAGCTGTACACTAGTGGATACATTGTGTTGTCGACCATTGCGTGGAAGGTATACAGTTGGAAGAATTGTGTAGGACATGTGTAAAATGTGCCATCGCCATATATAGTCTCTGCTGCTGCTAAGTGTGAAAGATTCTTGTGTGTGCTGAATATCAACATGCGCCCAACTGCGTTGTCATCTACCAAGAGGAATGGGTCGCCTATCGTGGTACTTGTCCAAATGCCCTCTATGTTTATGTCATCAGCAGTCTTTGGTAAAACTGGTAAGGTTTTCTTGCGTTTGTTGTACATTGATGTTTTACAAGATGGAAAAGTAGGTATATTTTCCACTAGTTTTTGTGTGTCGTCGTTCCAGTCATCTGTTCTGAGTTTTACCAGTTCTTCTTCATAGATGGTGGGAACTGGAGTAAGCTCATCTATACAACGTTTTTTCATGCTTTGCATTACCTCGTCTACCTTTAGCTGCATGATATCAGATGCATGGTTGTGGTTTGCTGAGACTTTGGTAGGTATGTTGTTTAGAGTATTGATGGTGGCAGGACAGTTTGCAGTTGAACATTTCCAGTAAGTCCGTTCACCCCTTCTGTTCTTTGCTTGAAATTAAAACCATTGTGTACTAGGTTTTGGTTGCCAAGTCTGTTTGTAACGAACTTCACTTGCAGTATTGCATTAGCCATTGTTACTATTTGAATGACAAAACTTGGGGATGGACTACAATATATAGCCAAACATGGGCTTGGAGTTCACAAAGCTTGAAGTTTTCATGTGAGAACAAATCTGTCAACTCAGTATATCAGCTTGTAATATTTTTTTTTCTCAGCTTGGTCAAATCAAAATATATCAATCAATATAGATTGCTGTCATTTAATTATTAATGCTTAGCTTTTGGTTATAGTATTTTGTATATCAATTTCTTAATTTTATTTCTATTAATTTTAATTTGAATTGAATACACAATTTGTTTATGAATAAGTAAAAAAAGATTAAGATTATTTATCTTATCAGCCCAACATTTATTGTACTAATTGACAAAGTAAGACAAAAATATTTCATTTTTTTTTAAAATTTTATTTCCATTCATCCCAATGTATTTTTTTTCAATTCTTATAAAAGATATAAAAAAATATGTATGTATAAATTGCAAAATAAAGGTAAACACAGGTAAACAGAAGGTGTCATCTAATTATGCTTAATTACTAAATAAACAAATCTAACATCAAAGAAAAATGTATGTGGGAATAGGAGGAATAGTAATTTTTAAAAAGTGGGAATAGGTGGAAGACACCGTTTTTGATACAATACATGTCTTTAATTAGATTAAAAGTTTGGACTCTGCTGTAAAAACAAACTTAATTAACAATAGTGTCAAAATAATAGATCCACTGTAAACAGTTTCTATACCATTTTAATTACCTGTAATTTAAAATGTTAGGCAGTATGTAGTGTCTAATTTTATGTAAATTTTAAAATCAAGAATTTTCAAGTTTGCATTTCTAATGCTTTTAAATTTGATTTCAATTTTTATTGTATTAGTGTTCGTATATTTAACAATCTGAAATAATTGTTTCTTATCTAGTGCTTTCAGTTTTATTATTGTATAACTGATATTTTATTTATGTATGTAACTTGATATTGCCCGAATAAATATTACGATTATTATTATTAATCTAATAAAAAGATAATTGGGTCGATACCTCTGCTGGTGGACTGTTAGTCCCCGAGGGTATTCACCAGCCCAGTAGTCAGTACTTCTGTGCTGACCCGAAAGTCGATTCTATTTGGAACCTTACAATATCTAATTTTTGTAAATTTTGTAGAAACTAAGGAGTATCTCCCGCATGGAAACCTCTGTCCTTTGCTGATTTTGGCTTTCTGTTTAGATCATATTTGGTTATTTGTTCTCTATTAGTTTTTTAACATTTTCGACTTTAAGGTTTTCCAAACGTTGAGATTTCATCTGCACTGAGGAGACATAAGTTGTCGAAATGCAGAATCAAAATTCACAGTAACTTTGGTATTTAGTTATTTGTTGGATAATAAAAATGAAACACTTTAGACCATACATCTTTTTGTTTTTGTTTTCCAGCAAAAGCATAGAGATGTTCATCTGAGTTGATTTATTTGTTGATAAAATGTCAAAATGTAATGGTAATTCAATGCATTACTAAGATAAAGTAATGGTAATTCAATGCATTTCTTTGCAAATCTCATGTAATGGTAATGGTAATTCAATGCAAATTATCTTCAAGAAATGGTAATTCAATGCATTACATTGTACTGTTATTCGCCCCATGCCTTCACATGACTATGATACTTTGGTTTTGGCTCTACAAACACGACCGTTGACATCACTTCTGGTTTTGGTACTAGTGACGGCAAATTTTTTTGAGGGCAGGAGGGCAATGTTGTCAATTTTGAATGCTTGTAGGTCTCTTAGAAGGCTGGTTTGCCATACTGATTTTTTGATATATTATTGCTGTGATTTCAAATAATATATTCAATGAAAAAAAATCAAATTTTAGATGACACTTTATTTTTCATAGCATGAAATATGGTCCGGCAAGGGCCAAAAAGGCGCAAAAATTTAGCAAGTTAAGGGATTATTGTTCTAATTCTGAAGCTAAGAGGTTGCAAGATCGAAGTCTCTTCTATGTTATCAAATATCCAATTATCACAACATTTACCATTGATGGTTATTTTTCCCCTACTTATAAACATGCACATTACAGTCTGTCCCAATATATCTTTATTGTTAAAACTCACTAATACCAAGGGGTAGGTAACTATTGCCCATATATCTTGAGAAATTTGAAAATTTCACGTAACAACCAACTACTTTAGTACTACAGCATATCCAAAAAGACAGAAATTTAAATGGTAATTTTTTTCTTTCTTGGTATTGTGTCCTCATTAACCTTAAAAAAACCGGAACAGTAATATGACGGCTTTTCCTTTGTGATGTCATAATTGCACAGATGTGAAACGTCATATTCCTTTTTACTTTGCCGCGATTTAACCCCCTTTTCCTGTAAGAAATGCGTTTCCATATTTTCTCCGTGCATTCTATTTAAATTTAGGTGAATAATTGTTAAAAATAAGCAAACTGTGATCTCAATTCTAGTAAAAGCAAGCATGGTGAACCATACTTTTTATTACAGATTTCGGGTAAGTAGGATTGGTTCCTTCAATTGTGCCGACTTACAATAAAAATTCATGGATATGAATATTACTGTCTACCTACCTTAATATAAGTACACAAGTCAACAGTGGAAATGATACATTCATTTATCAAAAAATAAAAAAAAATAGCTTCAATTACAAAGGTACATTTGTAAATGTATGGCTCTACACATACAAAGGATAATTACCTATACATATAATGACGTTTCACAACCTTTTGTAATGTGAAAAAAAATAGGAAATTTGATAGCTGACAATGAGTTTGGCACATACCTTCACTTTAAAATCTTATGAAAGCAAAATAACGTTCTATTGTTTATTTAAAGCGATTTATTTATTAATTTATTCAAAAAAACAACTTCGACTTCCTGGTCGTTATCGAGATCAGTACAAATGTATTTAAATGTACTGATTTCCTTAATACTAAAGTAGTTTAGATCTAGACAATTATGTTTACAACTAAAATAACAAAATGCCGAATTGCAACAAAATTGAAAAATACCCAAGCTCCATAATAAACAGGGAGTTTTATCCAGTAAATTATGTGTTTCAAAGAGTAATTTCAAATCAGCAGCATTAAAAATAAATTATAAAGAAACAACTTATGTTCCTTCAGTGAAGATCAAATCATTGGGAGAAGCCAGACATCGAAATAATCATTTGTTAAAATTTCATGAGCACAATTAAACTAAGGACCTAAAATAATATCAATAAAGACAAAACTTTCACTAGCAGATATGTTATGATCTTGAGAATATAAGAATAAATGTTTTGCAACGGGCACAAATTAATGTAAATAAAGTAAAAATGGTATGGCAGGCCACAATTAAGAATTTAAAATCAAA
>MJUU01025459.1:28858-40826 GCA_002080025.1 Modiolus philippinarum
ACGATCAAGACTGTAAAGTTAGTTTAAGATAGAACAAAGGATCCTCTTGTTAATTGCATTCAGGAACGATCAAGACGAGTTAAATTTGTTCAGATCAAATAAAATCTCGATTTGATCTTGTTTGATCGGGAGAAACTGAACACATCTTGGTCGCCCTTAACCGCATTTATCTTGTTTGATCAAACTGAACAGGTCTTGAAATACGACTAAATATCTTACATTGTCTTAACAAAATTGTGCTTAGCCTGTCAAGATCTTGATAAAATCAAAATGGCCAAACATGATCATAAAATATCTGCTAGTGTTTGCACGAGCGAGATTCTGTGCAATTCATAAAAAGAATTCAAACGTTTGTAAATCAGGTTTTGGGCAAATTATTAATGACATGTCTTGGCTGGTGTTAACTTGACAAGAATCCAAGGTTAACTACTTGTTTATCATTGAATTTGATATGCGTCACCTATGGTATGCCAAGAGGGTCAAAAGTAAAATTTCAGTACTACGCGTATAGCCTTAGTTATAAAAAAAGTAGAAATAACACTGGTATAGCTGTACCGTAATGTATCGTGATGTCCAGATATGGTGTCAAAATGTGATGTATGCACTACATCGGCAAACGAATACCGAAGAAAAACGAGGAAAGGAGGAATTCTATATTCATAACTTCAAAATCACGGCAATTCATTTTCAACACGAATTGAAACAGTATGACAAAGACAAAACAAATAAACAAAAATGAACAAGAACGCCACATAATTAAAGCACTAGCAGTGTGAACCCCTACAAAAACTGATGTATCATAAGGTGCCCCGGAAGGGTAAGCATGATCTGTTCCACGCATGGCACCCGTCACACTGCCAGTGGAAAGTCCGATTTTGTTACAGTCGGTGTTAGTCAGTCCCGTTATAACTATTATTCTACCCGAAGATATCTATTCTCATCTGTGAAACAGAAACAATGTGACGGTCTCTCAAATTATGGTCAGTGTAGTGATAATTACAATTGTGACTGAACATACCCTTGATGTACAAGTTTTTGAGACAGTAACTTCGCTCTGTTGACAAAATCGCTGTACAAACTACAGGCACGGTAATAGCAAATGAGTTGTGTAACGTTCACTTCATATGCCGGAAATGTGTGAATATTACTGCTCAAAAACGGGAAGATCATAATTGGAAAGTCGAAATCATCACGCTTGTCATAAAGTTTTGTTTTGAGAAGTCCAGAGTTGTCAATGTAGAGGTATAGGGCCAGGTATAATGCTGATGATGGTGTATTAGTAGTCTCTTTAATTTTGAGTTAATTTGGGTAAATAAGATGAAGGTTATCCTTAAATTGAGGATCGTTCAATGAAAGAACATCTTCTTTATCACGAAAGCTGAAATTAAAGAACTTAGCTAGCTTATTGTTTTTTTTTTCTGAACTTAACCTTGTATAGCCTTCTTCACATGAATAAAGTAACAAATCTGCTAAAAGTGGCACACAATTGGTCCCCATGGGTATCCCTATTGTCTGCTGGAAAACTTGCCCTACAAATATGTTATCTATCTATATATCTTAAGGCCATCTTTGACTTCAGTTAGTAATGAAGTTAGGAGCTTAGAAAGGGGATTTGTTGTGCATTTGGCAGACCCAGCAATGTATCTCTGTCTGTAAGGGCATTTATGTAATTTAGGTACCAAGTAGATACAAGGCAGGTTGTTGTTCTTTTCACTCAAACTGATACCAAAGGAAGACATTACTGATTTGTGATTGTTTAGTATGTTCTCTCTTGGCATGATAGAGAGTTTTTTGTATATGGGGTTGCCAAATGAATTGTCAATGCTCATATCCTTCAATAAGCAGTCAATGTAGTGTCTTTTGCAGACAAATGTGATGTTGTTTTGGGCCTTGCAACTGTAGGAAAATGTCTATACGTAGACCAAAAGCAGCAATGAAAATATATAAGTTGGAGAACCACTTGAAAGAGTGGCAGTAGGTATCATGGGTCCTTTTCCTAAAGCAAAAACGGAGAATATATACCCCTTGGTTATAGGTGATAACTTCACAAAATGGGTCGAGGCAATACCTATCAAAAATCATGAAGCGATAACAGTGGCAACAGAACTTATATTCATATCAATTTTTGGTTTTCCTATGCAGATCCCATGCGATCAAGGCACTTACTTTGAATCTTGTGTTTTTCAAGAAATTTGCAAACTTTTAGGTATAGAAAAGACAAAACAACTGTTATGTACCTACAATCAGATGGAATGATCAAAAGGTTTAACAGAACTCTAAAGAACATGTT
The DNA here is from genome assembly GCA_002080025.1 of Modiolus philippinarum. NCBI lineage: Eukaryota > Metazoa > Mollusca > Bivalvia > Mytilida > Modiolidae > Modiolus > Modiolus philippinarum. The sequence continues at coordinate 31,149 of MJUU01025459.1, forward strand.
ATCTTGTTTCATTGAGAAATATCAAAGAAACTGGGATGAGTTCATTCCATTTTTGTAAATGGCCTACTGGGCCTTAGAGCATGCATCCACGAAGGTCTCTTGAAACAAAATGATGCTTGGAAGAAAAATTAATTTACCAATTGATCTATTACAAGGAAACCTATAATCATACAAATACACTTCAACAGACTTTGCATATGAACTTGAAAATAAGTTAGAGAGGATTCTTGAATTTGCTAGCGAAAATCTAAATCTTCAAGTAAGAGAAGTAAACGTAATTATGATAGGAATTTAAAAAATAAAGCATTATACTAAAGGGGATTATGTGTGGCATTATAGACCTCAGCATTATTTCTTACTTTATAAGACCTAAATATTATGTAATTTGTTTGGCCAAGTTATGTAATTTGTTTACAGTAAACAATGACCAAGGTTATTAATTTATTTTCACATTAGAATTTTCAGGAAATTTTGAACAGTCTGAGTTGTAGTTAAAGAAGCTTCTAGTGAAAGATGTCTCTAAAAATATTAAATATTAAATATTTCGCAGTATATTTAATACATGAGTTTGTCTTTTTTGCAGTGTGGAGTTGGCAAAACAATTCCCCGTGGTAGAGATGTATGCTCTTTATTTTTCTTAGATATAGTGTACTTGTACATGAGATAATATCTCATGTGTATACTTTGTTCAATTACTATTATCGTAGTTTTGTTCTTAGCTATATTTGATGTTACTGTTTATTCGGATTTCGTTTGGTTTTATGCATTTTAACATTTTTTGAAATTATCGATTTCCTTTGTTTGGGTTCTAGTGCTGCTGATGAAAACTAAATTTCCGAAATGGCCATACAGCTCATTAAAATTATTGCAGTTGGAGTTAACATATGTGTTATGGTCTCATGTTCATTTACTCCATATCCTTCCGCAAAATATTCTAGGAAATTTGAATAGATATAAGGTAGCAGCAAGGGTTATCTTTTGTACTGAAAATCGACATTTGCTTTTGTGAATTTTGTCATAAATTTAGTGAGGACTATCATGATTATTTATTTTGATATATACTTATGGACTTTTTCTTGTCAGATATGTTCTTAATTATATATTGAACATTTTATTTGTAAAATATTGTTTAACAATGAAGGGATATGGAGTAAATGCAAATGAGACAAAATTTCTACAAACATATGGTAAAACACAGCAAGGGAACAACGGTTTTATTGTTGTTCTTCATCTTGAAGTCACCATGAGGCCTTCAAAAATGAGCATTACTCATACCTCATAGCAAGTTCAAGACGGCCCTAGCACCGTCTTTATTGTCTTTATTGAAAAGTTAATTTGAGGAAAATTTTGTTGTTTATTACTGACTGCAATTTATAAGTTATTTCTACTTCATCACAAAATTACAATATGAATATCGGTTATTCACACCAATTTTGGGAAAAAATCCTAAGAAATTTAATTGGTGTCGACTTAATATTTCTGATATTTTAATTTTAAAACTTCGATCATGCGAATGTATCCGCTTCTATCATAATTAATTTTTCATTTGTTATTAAAACTTTCTTTGATGAAGAGTCATTAGAGGGTTATCTCATCGATGATAACTTATGATATATTCAACGTAAGGCCGATTCAAGGTATGCCTGAAATCTGTTCAGTATGCTTGGTCATAAAATATTTCCAAGGAAATGTCTGTGTCCCAAGGCATGTCCTCCGATATAAGTCTTTGGATGGTTTCGATTACACCGTTCCTGGATAAAAAAAAGCCCAAAGCTTTAAACTGAAAAGGTCTATGTTAATATGCATGTGACTCTTGATTGGGCTCTGTGGATTCTGTGTACCGTTTAAAGCTATGTTCATGTCTTTTGTAGTCGAAGTTATCAGTTTCATCTTGAATTATTGTCGTCTTGTTTTTGCAAAAATGTTGTAATAAATTTCCCTTTTTGGTAAATTCGATTCGAAAGAGTTTAACAATGTAATGGTTTGTTTTGAGTGATCTGAATCAATGAAAATATACTTAATTCAGGGCTTGCTATATGGTGTGAGGTTCCTCAATGTGTTGAGGACCGTACGGTGACCCCTAGATGCTTTGTTTTGTGTCGTTTTAACTTGGATATTGGATGTTGTCTCCTTGACAATTACCCCATTTCCTTTTTTTGTCATATTCATAAATGTGTATCGACTGTCGTTTGAAAAATAACACAGGAATATTCAGCATTTTTTACGACTAAAAACTCTTTTTATACCAACATTCCATTAACAAAATACAGAACGCATAATATAAATTTTCTAAAGAAAAAATTTCCAGTCATAATTTGTGCCTTGTGGTCCGTTCACAAACATGACAGTTTCATCCTGTACCTAAATAATTTGAAATAATTTTGTAACAAATATTTTAGAACTTGTGTCTATATTGCACCAAACGGAAACTACTGGATATAAAATTTGTCCTTAATTTAAAGAAAATGTGTTTTCCACCGTGCAGACTTTGATCTATTGAAGGGTATAATGATCGTCGAAGAAAAAAATTGTAGAGAATGTTTTTAAGTCGCAATATGCCGAATTTAAATTTACATTAAATTTGTTCTTTACTTATTGTTACCACTGGGTCGATGCTTCTGCTGTTGGAATGTAAGTCTCCGAGGGTATTCATAAGTTATTTATAATTAATTTGAATGTTTTTGACATTAATGTAGTATAACCATTTTTGCTGATGTTTTATGTAATTTTCTTAAGTGTGCTTTTTAGAATGTACAGCGCTTAGAGTATTTTTTATTAAATAATGCGCTTTATCAAATATTGTAAATAAATAAATAAATAAAATATTCACCATCATAGTAGTCAGTACTTTGGTGCTGATACTAAAGCCAATTTTATTTGGAAGCTTGCAATATGTAAATTTTTGTAAAGTTTGTTGAAAACTAGGGAGTTTTTCCCTCATGCAAAACTATGTCAATTAATTATTTATAAGATCATATTGATTATTTTTTTCGATCAGTTTTTAAACATCTTTGAGTTAATGGACTTCCAAATGTTTAGATTTTATCGTCAACGAAGAGACATAAGTTGTCGAATTGGCCATATTCAGAATTTAAATTTCAGTAATTTCGATATTTAGTTATTGCTACCACTGGGTCGATGCCTCTGTTGGTGAACTATTTGTCCACGCGGGTATTCACCAGCCCAGTAGTCTGTACTTTGGTCCTGTCCTGGCATTCGATTTAATTTAGAAACTTGCAATTTCTACATGTTTCTTGAAAACTATGAAGTATCTCCCTTACGCAAAGCTCTGTCCTTCGCTGATTTCGGCTATAAATTTAATGAAATTATTATTATATTTTTTTGTTTTTTTTTTCAGTTTTTAAACATTTTTGATTTATTGGCCTTCAAAATGTTTAGATTTTCTCTCCAATGAAGAGACACAAGTTGTCGAATTGGTCATTTGCAGAATTTTAATTTACAGTAAGATTGGTATTTAGTTATAGTTACCACTGGATCGAAGCCTCTGCTGGTGGAGTGGTAGTCTTCAAGGATATTTACCATCCTAGTACATGTAGTCAGTACTTTGGTGTTGAAACTAAAGCCGATTTTATTAAGAATCTTGCAATATCAAAATTGATGTAAATTTTGTTGAAAACTAAAGAGTTTCTCCCTCATGCAAAGCTCTGTCTATAGCAGATTTTGGCTTGATATTTAGATCATACTGATAATTATAGTTTTCATAACGAGAAAGAATTGTATATCGATTGATATCATATAGAGTTATGTAATTTCAAAATATAATAAACGAGCCTTTGGCGAGTTTATTATATTTGAAATTACATAACGAGACTTGATATCCACCGATATACAATTTTTTGGAGTTGTTAAAACTATTTCTCTTATGATTTTCAAAATATTCAGTGCCGAACTGATGTTTTTGTTTCAAACAACAACAGCGTTGCTACGTAACGTTAATCACGGCCAACGAGATTTCACAGTGGTCCAATAAAAACGTCGAAAAATAACAGCACATCACGCATGATGTGTTATTACTTGACGCTCGACCAATGAAATTCCTGTAAAAGCGATTCAACAAGTTCATATCTAACACAAGCTTCAAATTCACGTTTTGTACCACAAATAACTATTCATGCAAGGAGTAGATAATAAGCGTGCATCATAAGAGAATTTGTTTTCTATCAGTTTTGAAACATCTTTAAGTAAATGGCCTTCCATATGTTTAGATTTTATCTGCAATAAAGAGACATAAGTTGTCGAAATGGCCATATGCAGAATCTAAATTTACAGTAAGTTCGGTATTTAGTTATTGTTACCACTAGGTCGATGCATCTGTTGGTGACTATTTGTGCCAGAGGATATTCACCAACCCAGTCATCAGTGCATAGGTGCTGACCTGAAAGCGAATTTAATTTGGAAACTTGTAATATCATTTACAAATTTTGTTGAAAGCTGTGGAGTAGATCTATCTCCCTATTGCAAAGCTCTGTCCTTCGCTGATTTTGGCATTAAATTTAAATTATATTGATTTTTTTTTTCAATTAGGTTTTTAACATCTTTGAGTTAATGGGCTTCCAAATGGTTAGATTTTTTCTGCAATGAAGAGACATACGAAGTCGAAATGGCCATATTCAGAATTTAAATTTACAGTAAGATTGGTATTTAGTTATTGTTACCACTGGGTCGAAGCCTCTGCTGGTGAAGTGTAAGTCTTCGAGGGTATTCGCCAAGTAGTCAGTACTTTAGTGCTGACACGAAAGACATTTATTTCAGAAACTTGCAATAGCTAAATTTTTGTAAATTTTGTTGAAAACTAAGGGGTATCTCCCTCACGCAAAGCTCCGTCTTCAGCTGATTTTGGCTTTTAATTTAGATTATATTGTTTTTTTTTCCTTCCAAATATTTAGAATTTATCTACAATGAAGAGACAAAAGTTGTCGAAATAGCCATATGCAGTATTTAAATTTACCGTTAGTTCGGTATTTCTTTATTGTTACCACTTTGTCGATGTCCTTGCTGGTGAATTATTTTTCCCTGAGGGTATTTACCACCCCAATAGACTATATTTTTGTGCTGTCCTAGAAGTCGTTTTAATGTGGAAACTTTCAATATATTCTTTTTTGTAATTTTGTTGAAAACTATTGAGTATCTCCTTAATGCAAAGCTCTGTTCTTCGCTGATTTTTGCTTTCAATATATCTCATACAATTTGTATTGATTATTTGATTTCTATCAGTTTTTTAACATCTTTTAGTTAATTGCCTTCCAAATGTATGATTTTTTTTCTTCAAATAAGAGACATAAGCTGTCGAAATGGCCATATGCAGAATACAAATTTACAGTAAATTCGGTATTTAGTTATTTCTTACCATTGAGTCGATGCCACTGCTGGTTGACTGTTAGTCCTCGAGGGTATTTACCACCACAAAATTCAGTAGTTTGGTGCTAAAACGGAAGTCGATTTAGTTTGGAAACTTGCAATATCTAATTTTTGTGAATTTTGTTGAAAACTAAGGAGTATCTTCCTCGAGCAAAGATGTCCTCGCTGATTTGGCATTAAATTTAGATACTAATGTTTATTTGTTCTTTATCGGTTTTTAAGCATCTTGAGATAATGGTTTTCCAAATGTATAGATTTTATCTGCAATGAAGAGACATATGATGTGCAGAATTTAAATTTACGGTAGGTTCTGTATTTAGTTATTCACAACATGACATGCTCATTGAAATAATAAGTAGCGAAATGTATCAAGTACATCGGCAAGAGAATAACGAAGCAAGAACGACGAAAGAGAAAATTCAAAAACCATAAATCCAAATTCACAGTAACACGAATTGAGACAGTATGATAAAGACAAAACAAATGAACAAGAACGCCACAAAACTAAAGCACTAGCACTGTGAACCCCAAGGTAATGTACTGTTCGTGACATTTCATTTGAAATGCAAGAATCATTAATTTACTGCAATTCAACAAAATACAGGTTGATTGATATATATTCAAGATATATTCATTCAAATATATAATTTGTTTAAAAAAATTTCTAAATGAAATGTGCAAGTTTTCTTTTCTTTTTTTTTCTTTTTGCTGAAAATTCAATGTTTTCCATTTATATCAATTTTTTAAGTACATACTTTTCTTCACCATCCAATCTCAATTTATTGAAATTCATTTGTCATTCCATTTTTTTAATCTATAGTACGAAAGCCTAATTAAATAAAAATCACATTAGAGAAAAATAATTTTCTCTTCATAGCAGGAAAAAAATCGTTATTAAAAACCGTATGTCGTCATTATCGTCCTCTCTTCAGACATCATCTGTAGCGTTTGGTGGATCTTGGGGTATATACATGTATACCACATTACTGATATCAGCAATGTACCTTTCCTAAAACCTTACTAAGAGCAACCTTTTTGTGTAATCGTTTGCAGAAATATACCAATGATCGCAATCGTGTTGTGCTGCGGTTTGAAAATTTTTCATTTTCATCTACTCACTCAAAAATATTAATACATGTAATAAACTTCTGCTGCATTTTTTTTTTTTTTTTTTTTTTTTTTTTTTTTTGAGTTTATAATTTTTATCATTAATTTAAAGCTTTATGGAAGCACGATTTAATGTATTGTATGTAATATACCTTTCCACTGCTACTTCAAATAAAGTAATAAAAAATGATAAAAAAACAAGACTTCGACTTCTTGGTCGAAATCGGTTTAGGTACATTTCACTTTAAAACCTAATAAGTGCATTGGTCTTATTAACATACTAATCTAGATATGTTTAATAATTAACATTCTTTAGCTGGTTTAAAATAAATTGCGATCCTTTCAATTATGCCTGACGTCTGGATTTCAACTTTACTTTAGAAACACTCGTTACGGATCACCTTTCTACAAGGAGAAGCTACAATGTTGAATATTTCAATATCTATTTCAAATATAATATCACACATTTAAGTATAGGAGAAAAATTACAACCAAAGTAAAACTTTATAGACGTATGCGGTGGTGATTTAACCATGTATAAAATTCATATTGTAAAATATCATATGTTCTCATATTTTAAATGTACAATTATATTTTATCTTTAGATATCTTAAGTGTACAATATTTTATCTTTATATATTTTCGAATTCTTACCATTATCAGATTTTTCATATTATTCAAGCTTGCTGTTAGAAGGAGGAAATTGTCTGAATGACATGGTTGATCTACAAAAAAGACTTTTATAATTTTCAGCAGATTAGTCAAAAGTTGCCGATTGCAAGTTTTTTTTAAATATTACAGTCTTATTGCTTAAATGTTCCAACAGATTAAACATTTTAATGAAAGATATGTAAGTTGATAATGTGGACATTGTATGAAGTGTTGATGAATTTATTTTGAGAATGATAAATATTAGACATAAGTTTATATATAATGATCACATATATGAAATAGCCACTGCAGAACATTCAAAAGTGGAAGCATTCTTTTATTTATACAGATATCGAAAATTATTTGGTATTTTAAAATACTCATGTAAAGGCTCTTAATTGTATAATTTTCAATACAAATTTCTTTTGTTGGTAATAAGTAATTCTTTTCTGACTATTTGGATTATGGCTTTCCATATTATGTGATTCTAATGCTTCTGATGAGAGGTGACTTCTTGAAACACGTGTACAGCATAACGAAATTTACTGTATCTTATGCAACTTTGGTATTTTTGTATTTTTCTTCATAGAATTATCCAAACAAATAATTTTCTATACAAAATTAAATTGACAGAAACCCAGTTTTATTGTTTCTGTTAAACAGGTGTACAAACAGTTGAACTGTTCTTCAATGATTGTAGAATTACAAAACAGTTTTAACAATGGGCATTTCTAGTCCTCGATTTTACAGAAATGATGTTAAAAATGCAAGAAATTGATTTAAAATCCAGAAAGGATGGGACGTAATTTACATTCTTTACGTAATAGGGGATATCGGCAAGATATTCTGCTTGCATCCGTTAAATTAGCTTTGAGACCAAGTGACCTGAAAATTATGATGATTCTTGACCAAACCCTTCGGGAAGTTTTGAGTTTGATTTTCTTCCGTAGTGCGACAGTGTTCTACCAGCAGACTAGGCTCCTTGAGCTAGCTAGCAGTATAGCGGCGAACATCCCTTGACCCATGTAACAAAATTACGTATTGTCTTTTCCTCTCCTTTCAAGATTGTGGTCATGGAGTTAGTAGTCTACCTGTATTGGGTTTTATTCGTATGTTTTAGACTATAGGCAAACGGGACAGATAAAGGGGAGGTTTGGGTACCCATAAACCGGTTTAACCCTACCACTCGCTTTTGCTAGTGCCGGTACCAAGTCCGGCTGTCCCTAGTTCCTATCGTTTTCTATGTTTGTCTTTTGTCTTATACGTGTTTTTCTTGTGTAGTTTCCTTGCAAATTGTTGCATGTAGTTATAATTTTTAGCCAATGTAGGTGTTTCCTGTTATCCATTTTTTAACATTAAGAATATTTTATTAGAAAATTGAAACTTCATTTTAAAAATTTAATTTTCGAAAAATATAAAAAGAACGTCTTGGGTTTGCTTCATTAACACCAATGTTAAGCTGTCTTGTTGCTATGGCTAAAACATATATATAAATGTAACTTGAAAGAATAACTACAAAATATTGTTGAACTGCAGTGCAAAATAGAACTGTTTAAATTATGTGAATACCAAAACATCTCTGAACAATATCACAATTCCTAAGTTTGATACGCTTTGGTCACCCTTCAATACTAATTTTACAGGAATATGCCATCCTTATATTTATATTACTATTTCTTTATGAATAGAATAAAGATAAATTGACTTCAACAGCAGTTAAATATATTTTTATAATGATGTTAATATATATGTATGTAATAAAAGAGGGAAAATTGTGAGAGTGGGAAGATATTTATCTGTGTTTTTATTCTTGTTCGCATTTTAATTTAATTGATTTAAAAATTATTTTTGTATTTGCAATATATAATATGTTTGTGTACAATTAATAGTTCATCAGCTTAATGAAATTCCTTAATATCTTTGTCAGGTGATAATGTACAGGGAAGTGTACAAATCTTGACTTTTAAAATACAGATAAGAAATAAAAAAGCGATGTTCAGTAGCTTTGGTCTACCATGTATTTGTAGAGACTTTGTCTCATGTCCATTTACTCTATATTTTTTCATTGTAAATGTATTTTTTTAAGGGAATATGGTATATTACAAGAGGAAATACGCTGTTTGCTTTAAAGTTGCTCTTGAAAACACGAAATTAAAATATACCATAAAAAGGGGGTTTGAAATGCTTTAAAGGTGTATATTTAAGCTAGAACCATTTGGCATTTTTTCATTCTCAAATAGGTAGGGTAAAATATTCGCTAAGTGTCTGACAGGTTAGAATCACACTTGATGGCACACAGATATGATACCACATCAAACAACCTTTTACAAGTATGTACGTGAAAAGATTCATAGACGATCTCGTGTAAAAGTACAAATTGAAAGGAATAACTAAATACCGAAGAATGTTTACATATTAATGTGTACATTGCAAAGGAAGGTGATCTTTTGAATTTTCCATACTGTACCCTGTACATCGGTGTTGGCCCTAAAATTCGATTTTACCTGAAAGCTTTCAATATCCTATATATGTTTTTTTTTT
>MJUU01025459.1:43388-54481 GCA_002080025.1 Modiolus philippinarum
GTCATAAGGGACCGACCATTTAACCTGAAAAGGGGGGGGGCTATGTTTTTTTTTTTTTTCGAAAAAAAAATTCTGAAGGGGGCATTCTGCCCAAAAAAATAATGCTTATTTTCAAAAAAAATATTTTGCTTATTCTAGTAGGAAAAAAACCATAACCATACCTACTTAATTATCTTTTTCCGTTTTCCACACGAGTTTTGTCCCATTAATTTCTCTGACACCATCTTTATGAAACTTCATCTGATATACAGATGCTAAAATGGTCCATGTGGCCTTGGAATTTTTGCAATGGCAGACGTTTCCATGAAACTTCAGAATTTGATTTCTGATATGGGAGTTATTTTTCTTACGTTCTCTGCCAGAAGTTTGTCCAACCCAACTTCAGAATTTGATTTCTGATATGGGAGTTCGTTCAAAAAACTTCTTCTTTTTGCATCAAAACGCAATTAATACTAGTTATTAAGTCTCTTAAATGAAGTTTGAAGACTTATTGATTTTGCTCCGTTTCTTCTTCTTATTTTTTTTTCATGTGTTTTCTTCATTTGATTGTACCCCTCTATTTCTCAGAAACCGTTTGTCCAATCCTGAGGCAACTTAATCCTCTAAGGTATTCTTTATCCCTGTAATACTGAAATGCTGACCAAAAAATCGATTTAATTCGAAGACTCGTATAATTTAGATTTAAGAAGATTTGCTTTACATTAAGGGGTATATACGTTCCCGTTTTTTAGGCTTTATGTTTAAGACTGTTGATCATTTTATCTATTTTTCAAAATATTTGCTTTGATCTGCGCTTAAGAGACACAAGTTTTGGAAATTGCTATGGGCAGAAACTAGGTTTACAGTTTCTTTATTATTTAGTTATTTATTACCACTTGATCTATGCTTCTGGGGATGTACTTTTAGACCCTGGGGTATTGGTTCTCACTTACTTTACTATTCAACAGCCAAGAACAACGGTGTTGGCCCTGAAAATTGATTTTATCTGAAAACCTTTAATATCTAAACTTTTGGGTTTTTTTGGTTTAACCTTGGGAGTATCTCCTCGTTTAAGTCTCTACTTACTACATTTCCGCTTTATAATCTAGACCTGTTGGTGTTTTTCTCTATAAGCTTTTATCCGACTTTCGACTTTGGTCTTCAAAGTCTTGATATGATCTGCGGTGAAAAGATACGTCGAGAAACTAAATTTACAGTTACTTTGTCATTTAGTTAGTTACGTGACTATACATGTGTGACTTCAATTAAATAAAATAATCTAATATGATTACTATCAACCGAAGGATATCCTCGCCTTATGTATCTGAGGAATATGTACATGCAAATTTAAATGTAGTGTGGGAACAAAATTTGTATTGAAGTGGAAGGTCCTATGTAATGATAGGATCAAAGCGTTTCTGTTACTTCTTTTAAAAAAACGCTAGAAAGTTATGTCTCAATATATATATATATACAGTTTTTTTAAGGCAAAGTTCCTCTACTTCTACAACTGCAAATAACGATTGCCATAAAAACATTGATCACATATTGTTATGCAATCCAATTTTTCTCTTGAATATGTACTTGGTAGTGCAATAATGTATTTTCTGTCATTTTATTGTCTTAAGTTAGTTATAGTTGTAATTGGAAATGTCCAATGATATTTCCTTAAGATCTAGATTTCATACCCGATAGAGAGACAGTAGCTTTAAATATTGAAAGTATTTTTCTTTTATTCTAAAACAAACTAGGAAGTTGTCCTCACTCCTAATTAACAAAAAAATTTCAAAATTTAGGATGATTGATACACATTTAAGATATATTCAATAAAATATAATTTTTTTTCCTCTACGTTTTTGCTTAGAAAAAATTTGCAAGTGAGACCAAATTCGTATTAGGAAAAAGTTGTCTCGTCATAACAAAAAAATAGACGTTATTAAATAGCAAAAGTCGTCATTATCGTCCTCGTTTTAGACATCTGTAGGTTTTATGAATCTTGCTGTAAATACATGTGAATCACCTTACAGAGTTCAGCAAGCAAAATTTTCTGAAACCTTACTAATTGCAAACTTTTTGTGTAAACGTTTGCAGAAATATACTAATGACTGCGATCGGATTATGGTGCAGTTTGATATCTTTATTTTGTATGTCATTATCATTATATAAGAGACGCTGAGATATTGTGCAGTGCATTGGAAATATCACGAATAATTTCCGCGTGTACAGCTCTTCACTATCGGATCAATCCGAAAAAATATAGATAATGGTATTGCAAACAGCTATATATAAAATAAATGATAATATAATGGTAAGGTGAGCTGCGAATGTAGAATAAGGAAGAGGGGATGGAAATCATCTTTCAAACCTCTAGCATCGGAAAATCCCCAAGGTCTTTAGCTGGATTTGAACCCATGCTTTATAGTCATCTATGGCAACACGCACTGCATCCTGAAGCACTCGGTCACCTAGGCTATATAAAAATATATAAATGATTGTTTCTGGTAGAAAATGTAGAGTTGTAACATAGTATACGATGAACATTGTGATGGGTAGGAAATAGATAGAAGAAGGATACGGCTGCAACAGATAAGATACATAAGGTATAAAGATATTGGTGTAAACTTATCTGTTGCTACCTTATGAAGATTAGCAAAGCGCAGACTAACACGATCTCAATCATAAATACATTTCGGCAAACATTTACATACAAAAGTTGGCATGTAGCAAGGTTTAAAAAAGTTAATTGCTGGACACATTTAGGTGGATTATACATCAAATTATATACTGATATATCATGTTTGGGAGGGGATTTTTCGAAAAAATACCATTTGAGAGATGTTCTATTTCTCAAGACTAACGGACGAGGGAAATTGCGTCTCGAGACTTTTTTTCTTAAGTCCCCGATCAAATATAATATACATGTATCTGTTTAATCCTACCGAATAGTTTATATAAAACGCTAAGGTGACGTCGTTACAAGTGTCTCAGAGAATGGTAGACAATGAACATTTTTATAATTAATTAGCAATTACCCCGGCCGGTAAAAGTGACCTTACTGTTTATGAAACGAAATAGAAATTTGATAGCGACAAATAAATAAGTTTTTCATTTTTTATCATTATTGTAAAGTTTTATGTAAGCACAATTTAATGCACTGTTTGTCATTATACCTTTCTATTATTAATTCAAATTAAGTAATTTAAAAAAAATGGTTAAAAACAAAGACTTCGACTTCCTGGTCGAAATCGAGTTAGGTACAGTTGACTTTAAAACCTTATAGGTGCATTGATCTCATCAACATACTTATCTAGATATGTTTAATTATCAACTTTTTTTAGCTGGTTTAAAATTAATAGCGTTCCTTTCAATTTCGCTTGACGTCTGGATTTAATCTTTGATTTAGAAACACTTTTGTCAGGCAATCCTTACGGACCACCTTTCTACAAGGAAAAGCTAAAATGTTGAATATTTCAATATTTATTTCAAACATAATATTACACATTTTATTATAATTTACAATCAATTCAAAACTTCATAAACGTCTGCGACGGGATAAAATTTATACATTTGTCATAAATTTGTACTTTTATCGGGAGTGTCAAAACTACTGTCACGTGCCTTTAATGTACATTTCGTCGATCAGTCAGTGCATTTTATCCTATTTTATTCTTACTTTCAATCATTTACCCGTCATTCTCTTTCGGAGTTGCCTTTTTCTTATTGTAGACAATGCCTTTTTTTCATTATTCCTTCACTTCGTGACGTTGAGTCAATGTTAAAGGGACAGATTTTACATGTTACATGCATAGCGTATTTTTCCCTTTGGTATAGAAGAATATTCATCGCTCACAATGTGAGTTTTTACAAGGGCTTATTCAAAGAAAACAAAAACATTTAGCCCAGTCCTTTAATTTCAGCTTCCGCTACATAGACGATGTGCTTTCTCTTGATAATCCTAAATTTAAGGATTATTTACATCAGATCTATCCAAATGAGCTTGAAATTAAAGAAACAACTGAAACACCTACTTCAGCTTCGTACCTAGATCTTTTATTGTATATTGACGAAGATGGACGTTTGAAATCTAAGCTATATGACAAGCGTGATGATTTTAATTTCCCAATTGTGAACTTTCCCTTTCTTAGCAGGAATATACCTACCTCTCCAGCCTATGGAGTGTACATTTCACAGTTGATTCGTTACTGTCGAGCTTGTAGTTTGTACAGTGATTTTTTGAACAGATCAAAAACACTGTCCCAAAAGCTGCTTAGTCAGGGATTTGTTCAACCTTTGTTAATTTCATCCCCCAAGAAATTCTCTGGCCGTCACCATAGCATCATTGAAAGATATGACGTGTCAGTATCACAAATGAAAGTGGACATTTTCAGCTAGATTAACGTCTTCCCGGATTTGACTACCGACTTTGACATTTTCCCGGATTGAATCACTCACAGTGTGACGGGTGCTGTTAACAGAGCAGGACATGCTTACCCTTCCGGAGCACCTGATGTCACTCTCAGTTTCACTGGAGTTCACACTGTGAGTCCCTTTGTTCTGAATGTTGTGGTTTCTGGTTCTGTGCTTTGTGTCTGTCTGGCGTCATTGTTTTTGTGTCTAACGTCATTGCTTTCTGTGTTCTCGTTTTTGCCCTGTCTTTGGACTTCGATTTTTGTGAATTTCACCCCTTTGTTCCTTCGGTATTCTACTGCCGTTGTTTCACAAAATTCTCGATTTTATTTTTGAAGGAGCGGGCGTATATGCCTTTCTTTTTTCTTCAGCCCTTCCTTCCTTTATCTCGGCCCTCTCCTTTCTCCCTCTCATCTCTCCTATCTTTCGCCCCTTTCTCGTAGTCTTTTCCATACCCTTTTTCTCCTTTCTCCTTCTTTGTACCTTTTTTCCTTTCCCCTATCCCAATCTCATTTCTCCGGCCTTCATTCTACTTTCTCCTTTCCTATCTCCTTTCTTCCACCTCTTATCCCGAATGCAATTTTTAGAATAAGCATGGAAAGTTTATACATCTGTGGTGATTTAGCAAATACAAAGTAGGCAGGTTCCAAAATTAAAAAAAAAAGTTGATGGGTAAAGAGAAAAATTGGTGTAGCATGGTTCGACATTTAGCAATGAGATCCGTTAAAACCTGTGCTAAAGGCTGTCTTGAACTTACCATGATGTATGGCCGTCTTGAACTTACCATGATGTTGAAGGCCTCATGGTGACTTAAGGTGGTACGAGGGTTTAAAAACTGTCAGATAGAATTTCCAGATATTTTCATGAATTATACTATTTTTATAGAGTGTACAAAAAATAAAATTAAAATTGGGGTCACCGGCCATATAAGAATGAAATCTGTCATGTAAAAATCAGCTAGTTTGGTTGAAATAATAAGGACAAATAGCGAATTTTAACAAAATTTTGGTTTATTTTAGTTACGTCAGATAGAATTTGACAAAATGTGGTAAATATTTAGCTGATATACCTGCCTTCGATTTGCAAGAAAAAAAAAATTTAGGGGTCACCGAGCTTATTTTTGAATAAATTGCAAAAAAACATAATTTTTCTATTATTTCTATACAAATAATCTCCTCTTAATAGAACAGGGTTAGCTGAAAAGGTATAATATTCTGCATGATTACCCAATAAAAGTTGCAAATTTTATCAAATTTATCTCTTATAAGATATCGAAAATCATTTTGCCATAATTCCTATAGTGAATTTCAATTTTTTGTCAGATGCGCAAGAATGATGCGCAATTTTCAACTCCCGTACCACCTTAAGGATAAAGAAGAACAAGAAAAGTATTTTTCTTAAAAAATCATTCAATGAATTAACTAAAAATTTTATACAGTATCTGGCTTAAAAAATGAATTCAACTAAAACTAGAGCTGGGTTGGAAACAGAAAGTTTTTAGATTATATTCTCTGCCCATGTAAAACTCATCTTGTCACATTCAAATTTCAAATGATAGGGAATTGAGTTTTCATTAAATCTAATTTCTATGGCTTAGATAATTTTGTCAAAAGACAAAAGTTTCTGGCATACTTTAAAAGTTGGCAACATCGAAAATTAACACCTTTTGGTAAAATTGAGAATTGCGGTTGTAAAATCTCTTGCACTCCCAAATTTAATACATTTGTTGAATGCATTACCAAATCCCTTTGAAAAGAGAATGAATGGATTAAAAACCTTTTTTGCAATGGTAAGCCAAACAAAATAAAATGAAATACTCGAATCGGAGTTTTGACTCATACATTTGTAGCGGACTAAAAATGATTCATTTGAAATCATTTGCGATATATTTCTTAAATAGATGAATTAGAAGATTTCTTTCAAATTTGGATGGAAGCTGTAAAAAAATATCGAGATGGTATTTAAATCAAAATGGTGGCGAGGGATATTTTTACTTACAAAAAAAAGCCCAGGAACAGGAAATATTTTTTGTTGCGAAAAATTTATTTTGGAATGATATTTTTCTGATGAGTGAGACTTAACCATGTATAATATTTATGTTGTACAATAGTATGTCTTCAGATATCTTAAATGTACAATATTTTATCTTTAGATATTTTAAATGTACAATTATTCATCTTTATGTATTTCAAAATTCTCACTATTATCAGATTTTTCATATTATGCAAGCTGGAAGTTAAGGGGGTGCATTGTCTGAATGACATGATTGACCTACAAAAAAGACCTTTACAATTTTCAATAGATCAGTCAAAAGTTGCAGATTGCCAATTTTCTTTAAATATTACAGTCCCATTGCTAATGTTCCAACAGATTAAACATTTTAAAGAAAAATAAACAAGGTGAAAATGTGGACACTGTATGCAGTACTAATTTATTTTGAGAATGATGAATATTTAAAAACCTGAGTTCATATATAATGATCACGTTTATAAAATTGTTCAACAGCCACAGCAAAACATTCAAAAGTGGGAGCATTCTTCAGGAATTCGTAGAATTATCCAAACAAATAATTTTCTTTACAAAATTAAATTGAAAGATACCCAGTCTGAAACAGGTGTAGAAACAGTTGAACGCTTGTTCTATGATTGTAGAATTACAAAACAACTTTAAGAATCAGTACATGTAACTTCGGTATTTTGACATTTATTAGAAAATTGAAAATTCAATTTAGAAATTAACACCATTGTTAATTGTTATGTATAAATGTAAACTGAAAAAATACCTGCAAAATATTGTTTAATCCGCAGTGCAAAAAGGAACATTATAAATTTTGTGAATACCATACATAATATCACAATTCTACGGAGCCCGGTTAGGGACATACAAAAAAAATATTATATTGTGCGCACAAGATATTATGTTGAGCGCACAATATAAGTATTTTGTGCGCACATGATATTATTTTGAGCGCACAACATATATCTTGTGCGCACAACATAAGTATTTTGTGCGCACATGATATTATTTTGTGCACACATGATATTATTTTGAGCGCACAATATAATATCTTGTGCGCACATGATAATTTTTTGCGCGCACAACATAAGTATTTTGTGCGCACATTATATAATTTTGCGCGCACAATATATATCTTGTGCGCACAACATAAGAATTTTGTGCGCACATGATATTATTTTCCGCGCACATGATGTTATTTTGAGTGTACATGATATTATCTGAAACCATTGGAACCAAACTTATGAAACAGTCTGGAACATAGTATGGGAACAGTTTCAAAGACATTCTCTGAAGCCACTGGACTAATGGAACTAAACTCGGTCACAGTAGTCCTTGGGTGTTCCGCTTTTAAAATTAATGTGAGCAGGATCGAATCTCGTCCAAGATTGACACAAGCGAGCAAAATAGTTTATCATTGGACCCTATGAAACCTAATACCAAAGCAATGAACCGAAGGGATAGTACGTAAATCAAATACATATATGGCTACAGTCAAGGGAAACAAAAGACACAGCAATATGAAAAACAGGGACGAACAGAAAATGCACATGGACTACACAAAGACTATTAGTGTGCACTCCCTCCATAAACAGTGAGCATCATCAGGCGCTCCGAAATGGTAAGCATGATCTGTTCTGTGCACGGCACCCGTCACACTACAATTGCAAAATCCGGTAAGGGGTCAAGGTCGGTCCGGTAGTGAACAACTGAAATCTATGTGGAAATGTCCAATCTCATTTGTAAGATTGAACTTCATATTGGGTCTTTCAAATCGATGTAACGACAATAAAACTTTAGTGATGTTATTAACAATGGCTGAACAAAACCTTTAGAGAGTAGTTTTTCAGACAACCACTTCGCTCTACCGACAAAGTCGTCGTATACACTGCATGCACCGCAGTATCGAATTAGCTTTGAAACTGGCGATGACGGTATATTATTACTAAGGAATGGCAAATTCACAATTGGGAAGTTAAAATCATCATATGTGTCATAAAATTTGGGTTCAATATGTCCAGATTCATCAATAAGACAAAGATCAACGTAAGGGGCTGGTGTTGGCGATCATTTGTCTCTTTAATTTCTAGTACGTTTGGATAGATGAGATGTAGGTAATCCTTAAACTGGGGATTATTCAAGGAAAGCACGTCATCTGTGTAGCAAAAACTAAAATAAAATGTCTTCGCTTCCTCTTGTATTAAGAAGCTCTTGTGTGAACCTGGCTTCATACAAATAAAAAGAAAAAAATCTGTCAAAAAAGGTGCGCAGTGTTTCATGGGTATTCCAATTGTTTGTTGAAACCCAGTACTCCAAATAGGTTATATCGATTAAAAACTTAGTATACATATGACTTCCCCCGGTGTATTTGGAATTAGAATTAGTGTGTTGCTTCACTGACAAAATAAGTTCTATCCCTTCCCAGAACTAAATACGAATATCTTTTCTCAGGCCTACCACCTTTCGTATGCAGGATTCAGGTCCTTCTTAGAGCATATTCCCTACGCAAATGCATGGTACGCGGTACGCAGGTACGCAACATATACATTATATATCGTACGCAATGCAATTTTTGGAAGAAAAAAAATCGACTTATTATATTTTGAACTCTTTCATCATCTTGGATCTTCTTGTGAATAGATGACATTTTTGACCAAAAAAATGAGAAACTGTAAGGTTGAGCATGGTCAGAAAGTACGTCATAATACCATCAGAAATGCTTCTACAAAAGACAGACCGGATACACTTACCCTGAATATCTACATCAACTACAAACATCCTGGACCAAATCCTGTAGACTGCGGAAAATTTATGAGGACTCTTTAATAAAACTTTCGGGGAGTATTGCGTTTGATTTTCCTTCCGTTGAGCGACAGTGTTGCACCCACAGACTAGGCTACTTAAACTAGCCGGCAGTGTATCGGCGAGCACTCCTTGACCTTTCTTTCAAAATCACGTTTCGTCCCCTCTTTTTCTTCTTCAAGATTGTGGTCTTGTGATTAGTGGTCTACCTGGATTGGTTTTATTTGTTTGTTTATTATACTATAGGGGAACAGGATAGAGAAAGGCGGTAGGGGTGTCCCAAAAATCAGTTTAACCATACCTCTAGCATTTGTTATTGCCGGTACCGAGTCCGGCTATTTCGAGTTTTTCGTATTAGATGTTTGTCTGTTGTTTTTGTTTAATTTTGTCACGGCTTTCTTTGGTGAATTGGCGGTCTATTGTTAAAATTGTCCTTTATTGTTGATGTCTTTTGGCATCTCTTCTTTTTCAATTTGAGTAACTGACCGTTTCAAGGACCAATAATCATAACACAGTGTTATGTGCTGTCAAGCTCTCACGAACAGATAATTTTGCTGTTAAGCGAAAGTGATCTAGGTGAAAACGAAGACATGTTTTACCAGTCCAGTACTAGTATTTCATTCTTGAAATCTATTTGAATGGCTGAATCAAAATTTCAAAAGGAGAACATTTTACACATTTTCAACGAACACGGGTATGAGAAACAGAAGACAGTATAATAGTCACCGAATACTTAAACGGACTATAATTATAGTGGCCAAAATAATAGTATATATAGTGGAGTGATGATGCTACATTTGACATTCTGCATCTCACTACAAGTAGAACAAGGTCTGATAGATAATTGAATTTAACAGACGTTTCTGCGACTAGTTGGCATACTAAAAATGATAAAATTTCAAAAGCTAACAATTTTCCGATATTGATTATGTAAATACCGTAGTACTGAAAATAGGATTTAAGACGAATGAAAGTAAAAAGATGCAAGTGTACTTAGATCTTCTTATTCCTTGCCCCGAATTAGGAAACCTGTAGATTTACTCTTATTCTTACGTCCCTCTGTGCGTTTTTACGTTCATCTACCCTGAATTGCAAGGTTATGCTTGGAGTTTTCTGTTATCTTTGATTATTATCTGGACATGATCTGACAATGTGGTTATGTTTAAATTTAGCTCACCTGGCCATGGCCCATAGGGTCATGTGGGCTATTGCCATTACTTTGCGTCCGCAGTACGTAAGTTTTTTCACATTTTGACCATCTCCTCTGAAACCACTGGATCAAGTTTTAACCAAACTATCAAGGAAATATGTATGGAAAGTCTTCCACAAGATTGTCAATTTTTTTCCAATCAGGCTAAAAAACGTAGCCACCAGGGCCGAACATAGGTTGACATTGGATCCTATGGGGAAACAACATATATTTGGGAAATAACACGGGTTCTGAGCTCCATCCTTTTTTAAACGTGGGACTCCGGGCCCAACACAAGGGCCCCGGTCCCCAACACTAGGGATCCGGGCTCCACTCACAGGGCTTCTGGCTCCACTCACAGGGCCCCGGGCTCAACTCACTGGGCTCCAGGCTCAACATACACGGGCTCCGGACTCTCGGACTGCTGTGGAGCCTGTGTTATTTCCCCAACACATTGTCTATCTCTTCCGAAACAACTTGACAAACTGAACCAAATTTTACAGGAATGATGTATGAAAGGTCATTCACTATAGTTGCCATTTTTTCCGATCCGCCCAAAAAAAAACGTGGCCACCAGCACGTAGTCGAATTTAACATTAGACACTGGGTAATATACATTTTGTCCATCTCCTCTGAAACGACCGAAACAAAATGAACCAAACTTAACAGGAATGATTTGCTGGATTTTTTTCTTACCCCC
>MJUU01025460.1:0-17572 GCA_002080025.1 Modiolus philippinarum
TCTGTACAGAAAATCAGTATTTTAACTGCCAGTGCCTCCTCGTCCGGGAATCGAAACCTGGACCTTTTGCTCTATAGCCAGCCTCACTACAGAATGAGTTAAGAAATATTCCATAAGCTCAGTTGATTTATACTGGCTACATATCTACTACCTGAATACAACTCAGGTATGCACCTCCGTGACACTTCTTTTCCTAAAATTTTTTCAAAATGAATTCAACATTATTTAAGCAGACACCATTTTAACAAGAAATGCTCGGGTAAATTTCACTTTTGGAAATACTTTTGAGCACTGACAGACTGACATGACTGAATGTACACATTTTATTATAATTTTCGAAATATCAAATAAATAGCCACTGATCACAGGAGTCGGAAACTTTATCAATATATCACCACAAGTTCAAATACAAAGCCCAAAACAATAAAGTTTCACAAACATTTCACTCATCTGAAATTTTATCACTAATATCAATATATCACCACAAGTTCAAATACGAAGCCCCAAACAATGCAACTTCATTGTTTGGGGCTTTGTATGATAGGGGGACATTGGTCAAACTTCGACCAGTGAAAAAAATAGCAACCTTGAAATGTGTAGTTGCTGTACTGGTTTCCAGTTTTTAGATTTGTTTTGAGGCTAGGTACAATATCCATTCGAGATTTTCCAACCTTATCGCTTAACTGGTGAAAAATCTGTGTATTCCGATGTTTTTTTACAAAAATTGTGCAATTATTGCCGTATAGGGAAGTTTGACCAGCGTATGGGTAAGTTCGACCAGACGCATTCAAAGAGTTAATATTTGAAATGATTTTTCAAAAGACAAAAAGAAAGATTAAATGCAAAAAATAACTCTTTCCACCTTGAAAAATACTCCTCATGTGCTGACTAAAGCAAATTAACCACTGGTCGAACTTCCCAATAGACCCTTTCACTGAAGTTAGGTACATTTCGACAATTGTCTTGATACTGTCCAAGTCTCGCGTTGTTTCAGGCAGGTGAACTCCAATTCACTCAATACATTTACCGATTTGGGGGGAATTTTAGAATAGGATTCAGAAATTAAATTCCAAATTATTATTTTGGAATTTTATTAACTCACGCATGCACGGCACATAATCATCAACAGGTTGATGGGGTGTGGAGTTTGAAAGAAGAGAAGAAGAAGAATCATTTTACCGTTTATAATACGACTTAAAATAATAAACTGGCAAAATTTTGATGAAACTTCCGGTTGAACTTCCCCTTCGGTCGAACATCGACCAATCTCCCCTATTGATAAAATTTCAGACTACTGCAGGCGGGGAAGTGGTTGAAATAGAACAGAAATTGAGCTCTCATTTAAATGAGGTAGAAATGTTACTTTTTGGATTGTTTACCATAGATGCATAATTATAAAAGTTATTTCCAATGAAAAAAATTTTTTTTTTTCATTCCTTTATTTTGAATTAATATAAAAACAACGTAGATTGCCGCAGGTGAATGCATAGATGCATATACAATGCACAAATCGGCAAAAAAGATTAAGTTAGTGTCTGTCTTTCAAAGTAGATTCCCAAAAGGGCCATCTTTAGATTTCGACCAAAATTGCCAATATCCCTGTTAATCCATGTGCAAATTTTTATATCCGCCCTTTGTAGCGTTTCTCCAGAATAAAAGTTCAAACACGATCGAATTTTTATCTCCTTTGCATTCTTTCTGAGGTTTCTTTCAGGAATCAACTTTGTATAAATAGGAAACTATCAACAAATCTCTCTAAAAGAATACCAAATAGTAACCACCCTTATATTACACCTCAAATACTAATTAACACGTGTCCGAATATCTTGAAATTTAACGAAGTGAAAATACTTAAAAGTAATACATTCCCCTTTGATTGCCCCATATATTTATTTCACAGTGAGTACAAATCACTCGTGAGCTAAAAATACGATGAAAAGTCCATTTTCTCCCTACTTAAAAACTTTTAAAAAGTGGATCCTGATAAAGGCCGTATGCAGAAACCAATTTCATGTGGTTTATACCAGGGACTATACATTACATGTAATGTATAGTCCCTGTTTATACGATGCATAATTATATATTTAATAAAACTCCTAAATTTTGTTTCCGCCCATGCCCTCTTAGGGTGGCTAGATGTTTTCTTTATTATCATAGTTTTGACCATTAGATCAGAGTAGGTTTTAAAACAATGGGATCACTTGAACTTGGCGACCACAATACTGGAATACTAGTATTGTCCACAATACTGGAACAAAAATTTTATTCCAGTATTGTTGAAAATTTTGAATTTTGTATATTGTATTTTTGAATAATGTACTCATGAAGTGATGTATAAATGTATACAAAGTAATTATTAATGGTAAAGTTTATGAGTTTCTGTATGTGTATTGTGAATTCCAGGTGTAATTATGACATGTATTGAAAAAGAATATATTGTTAATTATAGAAATATGTATTGAATGATTACCTCGTTGATTGAACCAATTGAACCAATTTACTACGTTTTATGTCTTTAGATAATACTTTATAGGTGATATTATGCCATGTTATAATATTGTCAGAACATTGTGAAATGATTAAAATATAACGTGTTTCGATGATTTATTCTATCTTATAACAATATATACACTTCAGCACTGTCTGAAGCTGGAATGTTGTATTGGTACTCTGTCTCGTCGGGTTTTCTAGTTCTTTTGACATGGTGTCCTGTTCATACTGTGTCGGTTGGAAAATGTACTGCATGTTTGCTGTTATAGCGGTGCGAGTCTTGCCTCCATTCTTTCAAGGACGGACACTTTGTGTGGAAACGGATTGAAAAGTGTGTTGCTAGCCATAGTAGATAGTAGTGTTTTTTTTCTAAGGCGTATCGGGCTAAAGGGGGACTAACAACAATAAGAACAAAATAAAAGTTCAAGCTAAGAGGGTTGGTACATTTAAATTGTAAAACTGTTCTAGTCTGTGCACAGCCTCTAGATGTTTCTTACTGTACAAGAAGTAGTAGCTATAGCAGTTGTCTCTAGTTGAGACCAATAGCACTATACTCGTCTCTAAAATACCCAAGTAGCTTTAAATGCTCACAATTGAATACATTTGTAGTTTTCTTTTACTCAATGTCATATTCAGCTTAGTTACTGAATATACAATAATTGTGCAATATGGCTTGTCATTCTAATTGGGTCGTTAATTAAATTGTGTTTAAAGCATTTAATAAAATCTCGATAAATCACTTTTGATCACATACTAAGGCCAAATAAAAAAATAGGTGTGGTTCCAGTCACCCCTCTGAAAAAAATAGGGTCGGTAGGTCGGGATTTTTTTTTATTCTATTTATTTATTTTTTTAGATCATATATAATACTTAACAAGTAAATGCATTGTAACCTGTGATATAAAACCATGTCTTATCCCCACATTTTTACCCTAAAAATGATTTAGCGATAGAGGTGTGGATACTTAAGGATTTGTCGAAGTTCCCAGATGATCGATTTTTAGTCTCAGTTCAAGCCAAACGATCGTTCTTAACACTATGAGACTTGATAAATTACTATAGGTTGTTATGAAGTGGAAAATTCCTAACAGTTATAAAGAGAAGGTGTATTTCCACCAAAATTTATATTTTCACATCATAATCTCGAATATAACTTTTGAGGATGTCAACAAACCATGTGATCGGTAAAGTGTCGATATAGCTGACAATATGCTATTTATATCACATTGACTCTTGACAATATTTCATTCACAACAGATGTAAAAGAAGAGGTTTAAGTCTCTTTTAAATTTATCCAACAACAGTTTAATAGGCTTTGAAGCCCCTGAAATATTAATTAACATGTGAAATAAATACGGATACGACAGTCCGCGCCGAACTCGTTCCGAATTTATGATTGCACGAAAACTTCCTGATGGGAAATAACTTCAATTTTCGCGGCGTTTGAGCTCGTTTCTCATCAAATACTTCATAAAAAGGTCCCGATAAAGTAAATAAAAACTCTGGTAGTTGATAAACTATGATAATACCGATTTAAAGTTTCAAAATAATTACGATCTTGCCGCTGATCTCTACTAAAACTTTGTCAGTCAAAAGTGGCCATAAAAACTAGGGTCGGTTGTTTCATTTCTATTTTTTTTTTTACTTTTTGGGTGAAAAAAAAGTCTAGGGTCGGCAGGAAAAAATAGGGTCGGTCGGGTGACCGGAACCACACCTATTTTTTTATTTGGCCTAATTACCTGCTCATACTAATTAAACTATTGGTTATCACATTTGATCACCTAGTAACTCTAATTAAAATAACAAAATAGTACCCTTTTTTTACTTTAATATTCTTTTTATCGTAAAACGTACCATACCCTATAAACTTGTATAAACTATGAACTTGGCGGCCACAATACTGGTACAATACTGGAATACAATACTGGAATAAAATTTTTATTCCAGTATTGTGGACAATACTAGTATTCCAGTATTGTGGTCGCCAAGTTCAAGTGATCCAAACAATGTTTTATGAATTAATCAACGACATTTATATATTTCTCATATATGTTCCGTACAACGATTGTTGCAGCATAAGACATAGTATGTGAAATGTAAAAGAAACACTGCAAATATTAGAAATTTGATGTTTTTTTACTGTGGTAGTGTCATCACACATCTTGTTTATTTGAGGAGATGGCAGGTAAACAAATTTACAGGGGAGACAATTTTTGTGAACTACTTCCCAGCCTGACTGTTCATCTCCCGGGGTTCATCTGTTCATAGCCATTTGAATAATTCTTTCAGCTATCATGCAATACCTTTTAAGTATACTAGAACACAGCAATTATCTAATCTAATCACATTTAAATACCCAAGATGAAATTTTTTACCTTCAAATTTGTATATTGGCCAAAAATGCTGAACAGAAAGTGTGAAAAAAAGCAGACGGTGGTCGATTATTTTGCCGGAAGTACAAATTTAAAACTAAAATTCGATGTTTTTTCGGTAAATAATAATTTCCGGAAAATTCGTTCAATTTTTGTGTACCATGTATCTTTACACTAAAATGTATTTTCTCTTTAAAATGTTTATTCATCCTTTAGGATTAAAAGATTACATTTAACTAGTAGATAATTCGGTAGTGTTCTGCCAGTTGATTTCATATTTCATGCTTTGAAAGGAATATTTTTTTATAGAAATATACAAACATTCTAAAATTTGGACAAATCATTGAAACATTTCTTTTAAAACACGAATAATAGGCCCATTTCTCCAAGTCTAGCACTCATTTTAGAGGAAAACAATTAAGAATAACATTTATACTGTAAAATTCTTTGAAATGAAAATTTAAACAAGGGAGTTCATTTCAAAAAATAGTTTACACAGAAATCACTACGAATATTTAGATTTTTTAAAATAAGTACATTCCGTGAACCCCATTTTTCTTTTTGTTAGAAAGTTCAATACAGGGGCTTGTAATACATAAAATTTATCAAAATTCTCATTTATGTAACTTGAATAATTTTTAAAAAATGATAATTTTCCTATAAAGATTTCAACTAAAAAAATCCCAATTTTGGTGAAAAATTGTGAGCCTGTTTGGTCCGTTACTCATTATTTTCACTTTATATCTTGGAAGTTCGATTTTTGAAAATTAAATCTTCAATCTTTTGCAAAATTCTTATGGATTTTGCTTATACCCCCGAACCAACTTTAAACTGATAAACTTCTACATGGTGAAGCACCCCATTATCCAAATTATCCAAATCAATGATTTATGTAAAATTACACTATTGCAATATCATTTAGGTCATCAAGATAATCTATTTCATGTTAAAAACTTAAAAGAGTGGATATACAGAGTCTAGCATAATTCCTGGACCCCTATTTGGACCCATACATCCGCCACATGTTATTTTAAAACCACTTTATTGTAAATAATTAATAACAAAACACCGAAGTAACTGTGAATTTATTTTCTGCATATGCGCATTTGACAACTTATGTTTCATCAGTGCAGATCAAACCAAAATATTTGGAAGTCCATTAACCGTAAACATCTTAAAGTTGACAGAGAACAAGTAACCAAAATGATTTAAATACAAAAGCCAAAATTCAGCTAAGGACAGAGCTATGCATGAGGGAGGTGCTCCTTAGTTTTAATCAAAATTTAGATATTGCAAATTTAAATACAATCGGTTTTCGGGTCAGCACCGAAGTACTGACTACTGGGTTGGTGAATATCCTCGGGGACTAACAGCGGATGCGTCTTGGAGAGTGGTGCTGCTTCCGATGATGATTGGGTCACTCTGACCTACATTTTATGCTTAATTGACTCCGGTTAAAGTTTGTGTAAAGGTTCATATCTGTGAAACTATACGTGGCACGTGAATATTCTTTGGTCAGTGGATGCATCTTGGAGAGTGATGCTGATCCAGATGATAATTGGGTCACTTTGACCTACATTTTACACTTTACTGACTTAAAGTTTCTATAAATGTTTATATCTGAGATACTACGTGTCAAGATCTACTCAGATTCTCTCATTCCCGAAACATCATGATAAAGTTGTCCAGTGAAAAATGAATTACGTAATTTGGCATCGCTACCACCATGTGAGCATTCTTTTTTATTTTACTTCCTTACTTGATAGCATGAGAGTTACTCCTGATTTTCTTGATTTATGTACATGTTGCATGTGCTTAATACGAATCTCCTTGTGAGGGTTTGCCAAACTTCTAATTCCACCAAGACCTCATAAATTAGTCAAGTGGGAGAGTCCTTCCATTTTATATCTTCCTTGGTTTGTTCCTGTACTTCTTCCTGGAAATGAAGTAATCTTCCCCATCTTTGAAAATTTCAACTAAGTCATTGTGCCAAATGTTATGATATATTGGAGGTCAAGTAAAGACGCTATCGGATTGCATCTCGACGCTAGGGATGAGGATGTTATGCAGAACTTGCTTTTGAAATTTGTGAGACAGAATCGACCTTTCGATAATACTTTTGCAGGAATCTATTTACATTATACGCATCATGATCTTACGCCACCTTTCCTATAAATTTGCCTCGGAAAATGCATTCATAAAATGCTTAGAGCAAATATCAGAATCTGATGTGATTCTTCTGGATCATCATCAAGGGAAGTTGAATCATGAATCCACGCACCGAGTGAGACTGTACACGAAGTGGGCGGGGTAGCTCAAGTTCGAAGGAATCGGAGTTCCCGGTGTCACTTAAGGCGATCGGCAGGAAGAGAGACATCAACGATATCATATCAGGGTACGTCTGCATGAAAGATGATCGGTTGGAGGTATACTCACTGTGGATCTCCGAGAGGCACGATTTGTATACCTTATGTTCCAAGTCAATGTTGAGACAAAGCACAAGTGAGGGATGAATATTCCCGGGTCCTACGCCCCCTTCCAAAGAAGCTTTTCAAAAGTAAGACAATCATCAATGTGTAGAAAAGAAAAGTAGTGCTTAAGCTGGGCTATCCTCTCGACTATCTATCAAGGGGATGTGGATTGCATACAAGTAGTGCTTAAGCTGGGCTATCCTCTCGACTATCTACCAAGGGGATGTGGATTGCATACCTAATCCAAAGAGCGATACATATTTCCCAAAATAGTTCTCCAGTACAAATCTAAGAATGTGACGCGAAAATCTCTCTTCTTGCATAAGACCCATCGTCAACTTTAAAAAAAAAGGCAATCGTCAAAGTATATTGAGGCAACTGCTGGTCATTTCATTTGTCAACAAGCCCGAGAATTTGGCGGTAAGTCATTGAACCCTTAGCTCTTCAAGGTTTGTCGGTCCATAAATGCCCTGCACAACACAATATCCGAGGTCACATCCGATCATACCTAACTGTCTGCATTATACTCAAATAAATTGCAGTTTAAATATACAAATAAAATCAATTTAGAAAAACTGTTTATATTTCCAACTTAAAAGTTCTTTAAAAATCAGTTATGACAGGAACGTGAAACTGAAAGCAACATATTGAACTTGAAATAACCTATTTAATTATTGATGTACATGATCACCAGTAATATTATCACAAACATAAACATGAAAAAAATTACGTATAAGCACTAGGGACCTACTCATTGAATAATTAATCATTTTAGTATGATAATAACTGTTTATTCTGATTTCAGGAGGAACTCCCAACATAAACATTATATTCTGATTCTGTTAGCTGATTATATAGAATTTAATTTGTCGCTTCGAGTTGTTAATGCATATACCAATAAAGGGCTACGCCGAGAGCAGCATGATACGACCACTAAAAAATTTAAAATGAATGTTGACACAATAAAGAGCTTAACATAGTAATTTGATGGACACAATAAGGAGTTTGAAGAATACCTAGACACAAATTGGGGAAAAATTAGCCCTTTTGATCCCTTATTGATGGAAACGGTAAGAGCTAGGCAAAATTCTGGTGACAAAAGAAATCTGAGGAAAAAAAAACCATTAAAATCCCATAAAAAACTAAATTTTATCAGAACAAATGCAATTTTGCCTCCATTTGGCCCCTTTGACCCCTTATAGCTCGAAAACGCTAAGAGCAACACCAAATTGGTTGTCATACTACTAAAAGCTTACAAAAAAGGGATTCCAAATAAAAAATCCCATCTAAATGTACAAAATGGATAACAGGAAACACCTACAATGGCTGAACATTATAATTACATGCCACAATCTGCTATGGAACTACACATGAAGAACACGAATAAGACAAAAGACAAACGTAGACAACGATAGGAACTCGGGACAGCCGGACTTGGTATGGCACTAGCAAAAGCCAGCGGTAGGTTTAAACCGGTTTATGGGTACCCAAACCTCCCCTTTATCTGTCCCGTTTCCCTTTAGTATAATAAACATACTTATAAAAACCCAATACAGGTAAACCACACACTCCATGACCACAATCTTGGAAAAAAAGGAGCCTAGTCTGCTGGTAGAATGTAATGAAAAATATAGATTTTACATATTTCTGTAAAATTGTAATTCGGCCCCTTTGACCCCTATTAGCCCGAAAACGGTAAGAGCTAAGCAAAATCCGTTGCATACGACTGAAAGCTTACAATGGGAGGACTCCAGACAAATAAATCCCATTGAAAATCGATGAAAAATTATTAAGGTAATCTGCATGTTTGCAATTTTGGCCCGTTTGGCCCTTCATAATTCGGAAAGGAAACAAGTTATCAAAAATATGAAGATGCAGCACCAAATTAATTTTTCACAAGGAATCCATTGCAAAAAACTGCATCAAAATCGGACTAAAATTTTTTTGTTTCACTTTCCCCTTTTGGGCCCTCTTTATCTCATGAAAGGTACATGCGATGTGAAATCCATTGACATATTACAGATTCGAAATTTTCTAAGGAGCACACTGAAAGAAACCCCATCAAAATCCAATAAATAATAAAGATTCTACAGCCACATATGTGAAAACCTCAAATTAAACAAATTTTAGCCCCCTTTTTTTTTTAAAAACGGATGGGGCCACAATGAACAAAAACTAATCCAAGTCTTCCTTTCGTGCCAAGAATCATTGTGTTACAATTTCATAAGAATTATGCAACTAAAGATTTTGACAAAAAAACCAGAATGTCTACAGACGACAACGACAACGGCGATGACGACAGCACCATACCATTACGCGACCGCAAAAAAAAAATTGAGGTGGTATAAAAAGGGTAAAAATTGCCATTCGGACAAAAATTTTACAATCAACTACATGTAAAATATTACTTAAGAAAAAACACACCTGTTAAGGTTACTGTCCTCTAAGCAATAGAGAAGACTAAACAAAGGAAGTAAGAAAGAAATCTTATTGTTTTTCAACCTCGATTTTATATGCTGTCCATTTATAAACTTTCAAATCCAGACAGACAACCTCACACATCTTTTATCGAGCCTTTCACATGGATTTTTATACGACCTCAAAAATTTTGTGGTCGTATTATGGTATGGCACAGTCGTCAAAGTCAGCGTAGGCGTCTATGGACAGCATAACTTTGCTTCTAGTGGATGGATTATTATCAAAATCAAGTTTGATGTTTCTAGGCACATTAGTAGTGAAACGTGTCACCCTAGACCACCTTTTTTCCATAGGGTCAATGTTAAATTTTTCATTAGTTTGTTGTGCACCCAACCGTGACTAATTAGCTCTTCATTTTCTTATGCTGTTGGTATCCATTTTCTTTGACATATCCGTAACCCTACTTCCAAGCGTCACGAATGTAAAACCGTGAGCGTAGCGAAATGGTGTGAGAGTGGTGGGACGCTTGGGGTGGGGCAACCGGGATCAGTATTCTAACCCTTACCTCTTATTGTTTATCCTGTTTTTATGCTTCGTCTTTTGTTCATAACTATCTCCTGTTTCCCTGTTTTGTGTACTCTGGAGTCTATGTTTTGTTTTGTTACCAAGCTTTTGCACCTGTTTATTGTTTTATCCCGTTCTGTGTAATTATTGATTTTTTGGTACATTTCCCTCATCGTTTCCTGTATCTATATACTTTTCCTTTTAATCAGGCAATAAATAATAAACTAAATTTACACATATATACATATTTATTTCCCCGTCATGAAGCAAGCATGGGTCGGAGAGCCATCCANTCCTGTATCTATATACTTTTCCTTTTCATCAGGCAATAAATAATAAACTAAATTTACACATATATACATATTTATTTCCCCGTCATTAAGCAGTCAAGGGTTAGGGAATGGGGACTGGGACTAAAATAAAAAAAAAGATAAAAAATGAATGAAAATGTGTTTCTTAATAGTCTTTTCTTCCCAAAACCACCGCCGCCGCTTACCAACCAACCAACACCGCCACCGCCGCTCACCAACCAACCAACACCGCCGCCGCCGCTGAATTCCCGAGATGAGCACGCGAGCAGCACGAGCAGCGAAATGAGCACACGAGCAGTGAAAACGAGCAGCGTGAACATACCCTTAAACAGTGTATTTCTCGCTCTTCCCACCGCACAGCGGCTGCAGCAGCAGCAACAGCAGCATCAATATTCCCGAGGTTATCACGCGAGCAGTGAAAACGAGCAGCGTTGACATACCCTTAAACAGCGAATATGTAGCTCTTCCCACCGCACAACAGCAGCAGCAGCAGCAGCAATATTCCCGAGATGAGCACGCGAGCAGCACGAGCAGCGAAATGAGCACACGAGCAGTGAAACGAGCACGCGAGCAGCGACATTCCCAATCTGACCCTATTTAAAGCTTTGTTCTGTAATATATCGTCATTCGTTCTTCGAATCCAGAGAGAGGAAGACGTCTATAATGTATCACTGCGACCTTTGTGAATACACGACCAATCGTCACTTCAACACGACATGGAAGATACTTCGCCAAATGAATCGGATACAGAGTCCAACGTATCAGAGGAAAGCAATCACTCTGACGAATCTGCCTACAGCAACGAAGAAAGTAATGACTCTAACACGTCAGAAGAGTCCACGGACGAAAGCACTGACGAGGAAGAAGACCAAGAGTCTCCATGGAAGCTGATCGTGAATCAAACATTTGACAAACTCGAACCAGAATACACAAAGAAAGTAGAAGAGTTGATTGAAGAAGGACACGGCTCCGAAAAGGCTCGTTTAGCTGCATATGAAGACATGAATAAACTTTTTAGAGACCATATGAGAAAACAATACCTGGAAACGGTGTTCTGGATGCAGGATTTCAACAAAGATCCAATTCACAAAAAGATCAGAGATACGGCCAAACGTTTAAGAGATGAAGAAGACTACGACACCAGGGAATCTTGGCAATATACAGTGAAGAAAAGAAAATATCTGTAAGATGACGTATTGGACATTTTCGAACCACCACCAATCGAAGACAGCAACGACTCGATGTAAAGTCACAGAAGAAAAGGGGGGATGGGGGTAATGCGGCCTATCCTTTAAGATAGCCAGTCACAAGCCTGGATAAACGCAGAGTGTCCCTTTGGAATGTATACTAGAATTCAACCCTTCCCGAAATTTTGGACCCCTCGTAGCACTCCAAATATTAGAGATTGGGCTAAATGGATGTAACCATTCGATTAAGATGGTCAAAGTTACCCCAAATACATATATAACACGCCTATAGTGCTCGACTTAGAAAATTTTGTATTTTCGACCATTCCCGAATTTTCGGGTACCCCTATCTTCCAAACGGTAAGAGGTAGAACCTTGAAACCTTCACCAATCGCTGTAGGAGCGCAAAGTTACTCCGGATTGATATATACATTGTACGGGAAACGAACGATTTTCGAAGTTGTCTCCTTGACATTTACCCCATTTCCTTTCTTTTTCATATAACCAAATTTGTCACAATTCCTCAGTATATTCTAGCTGTTGCAGAGAAATTTAACTCTGTCTTTGCCCAATATTAAGAACAATGTACTAGAAATTATTGTCACATTCAGACGGACAAATATAACTCTATCTTATCATTTTCCTTGAAGGAATGCTGCTTTTATATCAATTGAATGTATTTCATTGTCAGTGGTTGCAGTTGTAGAAAGAAAAATCTTAAGCATACTCTATGAATGGTAGGAGAATCAGATATTACATTTTGATCTTCTTCAAAGCTGCTGACAACAAGTACAGCTTTTAATTGTGACTTTTCATCCTTTTCTTTCGGTAACAACCCATCTATTAGAAATTATTATTTTTTATCTTTATATTACGTAACTTCTTCAAAAACCTCAAACGATTTCAAATTGTCATGTTCTTGTTTCTTTGCTTGTTTGACTTTCCCTCACTATGTGGTGAAAGGGGAATATTTACAACAGTTACATTTTCTCCTCCAATCCCCTTTCCATTCTTAGACATCCTTAGCAAAGTCAATTCCAAACTTACTTTCATTTTCATCTTGTAAGTTTAAGTACATTATGTATGCCCATTTTTTTCCAGTAGATTTTTCTCCTTTAATTGGTATTTTAGCTTTAGTCCATGTATCATTATAGTAAGTCTTGTATAAAATCTCCTCAGCTTTTTGCGGTAGCAGAATCCCTGCAGAATGTGGTTCCTGTTGTGGAAAGTTTTCATCAAGATTAGCTTTTACATTCACAATTCCAGCAGGACCAATCGCTTCTTGAATTTCACAATTTTCATTGTTCTGATTATTATTTATAATAAAATTGTTTGGCTGAGGTTCATGACCTGGATTGACCTGACCATTGTAAATTATATTTTCAACACTTTCATCTACATAATTTTGTTCAATATGAGTGGTCTTTGTCTTGTTTGTAAAAGGAATATTAATGTTTTCATTTTCCTTTTTGTCTTCATAAAATTCTGTGCCACGTCTTATAAGCCTACAATTAATAACTCGGACAAAGGTACTCCCACGACGAACGAAAACATATTTTCCATCTTGACCTATGACATAGCAAGGCCCTCCCCAACTAATATCATCGTCACGCTACGTGATAAACTTTATCGCCATGGTGATAGTATTCTCCACATATCCTAATCATATGACGTAAAGTCTTTCTTATTCTTTCAGATGATTCTGCCTGGATGAACGCAGGCCTCCAGAGGTGTTTAGCAAAAGTGTTGTTGTTCCTAATATTTCCAAAACCTGATGGTTAATTTAAAAGGACATTTGGTAAATTTGGATCGGCACCAAACACCAGCTGATAAGGATTTGACCATATACCATAAACAAACCTTTTTTTAGCATTGACTGTCCATGTAAGTGCTACTTCCAAACTGAGATTAGGTTGGTCTTCCAATATTTAAATCACACAATCGATTCCTTTCACAAATCCCATTTTGCCATGGGCTAAAACAACGGCAGTAGAATACCGAAGGATCAAAGGAGTGAAATTTACAAAAATGCAGCTTTTTTGGACTTCTATGCTGAGATTTTCACACATATCTCTAGAACTTTCATTTGCAAATTCTACACCATTGTCGGCAAGAAATTTCCTGGGTGCTCCCATTCCACTGCGAATTCAAACAGTCATGATTTTGTTTGCTATAATCTCAGATCATTTATTTCTAATAACGGTTGCCAAACTGAACCTTGTAGCAAGATCAATCATATGAAGAAGTAAACATTTGGTTTCCAAATCTTCAAATCCATTGCAACAGTTTCATTGAAATCATTGGCAAGCAGAAGGTCTACTACTGGCCTAGCTGGTGCCCTCCTATAACGTAAACATACAACTTACGAGTCTGTTACTTTGTCTACGCATTCTAAGAGTTCATCACTATATCCGCCAGCAACCTTTAAAAAGGGTTTTAATCGGTTAGCAGATGGATCCGCAAATTGTTTACATTCGTTGATATAAGTGCAGATGTTGTTTCATTAACATCAACGTGTAATTGATCAATGGGAACACAGTAGTGTCCTGATGATGAACTTCTTTCCCAAATATAGAAGCACTATCATTTTCAAGATCTAGTTTCACTCTGGCCCTTTTCATAGATTCGCTACTTGATTTCACGTCTTCACGGATTTGACATAACCGGTTTTGACTCAACCCTGGATTGACTCACTGATAGTGTGACCGGGTGCCGCTAGCGGAGCAGGACATGTTTACCCATCCGGAGCACCTGATGTCACTCCCGGTTTTTATAGGAATTCACCCTGTCAGTACTTTAGTTTTTCGTGTTGTCTTGTAATTGATACTGTAAATATTTAGTTATGTCTTTGTCAATGATGTTTGTGCTACTGGTTTGTCCTTGTGATTGTTCGAATACTATAGAGATTTACGGAAGCTTTTTCAAAACTTTACCATGTTATGTCTTTGTCAGTGATGTTTGTGCTACTGGTTTGTCCTTGTAATTGTTCGAATACTATAGAGATTTACGAAAGCTTTTTTCAAAACTTTACCATGGTACTGTTTGAGGGTTAGAGAAGTATCATGTACCATGGACTTCAATTGGTTTTGTCTAAGGGTTAGAAAATGACATTTACCAATCCGCTACCAAACAGATCTTAAAAAAATTTCCTCACTGATAGTGTGACGGGTGTCGCTTGCGGGGCAGGACATGCTTACCTTTCCGGAGCACCTGATGTCACTCCCGGTTTTCATGGGAGTTCACGCTATGATAGCCTTATTTTTTAATGTCGTCTTTTTATTTCCGTGCTTGTAGCTGTCTCACGTCCTTGTTTTGTCTTTGCTTTTCTCTGCTGCCGTTTTTGCGATGTCTTCGGATTTCGATTTTTGTAGCCTTCGCTTTTCTTGTTCCTTCGGTATTCTACTGCCGTTGTTTGATAGCAAGAGAATGTAACTGGAAACAACGTCAGCCTGGGTTTCAGAATCAACTCCTGCGATTGCGCAGGGAAAAATTAGCTTCTTTGATCATTGTAGAATAGTACCTCTGCCAAGCTTAAATAATGTATCAATTGGTTTTGAACATCTTTTTCTCTGATTTGACCATCCAAAGAGTCTAAATAACAATTCATCCATGTATTCCAGCAACTGTAGAGGAACAAGCACTATCAAGTACAGTTGAATTTGCTGATTCAGTCAAGAAAACAATGGCTTCTTGAGTTTTATTTCCAGTTAACAACACAGCATTTTCATTTGTTTGTTTAGACATGTTTTCTTATGAATGAGGACACTGCTTAATTAAATGTCTAATTGAGTCACAATTTGAACATCTCAAAGGTTGACCATCGGGACCTTTTGGGTTGACTGATTTATTGAAGGTATTAGAATTTCTGTTTCTTTTGTCATTATAAATGAGTTGCCCCTATAATTGAAGTTCCTGCGATTGCCATTTCGAGCATAATTGACATCCTCAGATGCTGGTTCTACTTTTATCCAACCATCCATTCCTTTCTTTGACGCAGCTTGCTGCCTAAAGAACTTTTTAAGAGAAGCAGCCATTTGCTTGAATTGAATAATTAACCCCAGTGAGAAATAATTGTCTATCTTTCATTTCTAATTCTGAGCTTTCTAATAATTTGAATGCCAAAATTGGTTGAGGCAATTCCATCTTGAATTTCCTAGTTCTGTTGTACAGTTTTTCATATTCATTGACATAATCAAGTTCAGCAGTGTACGATTCGTAAGCTTCACTCAGTTCTTCCTTCTTGTATATTTTATCCATAAAGTCAGTTAATTTCTTAACTCTATCATCAAAAGTCAGCATAAAAATGACTATGAAACCTATATGGCCAATCTCCAATGCAGGACAGAGAGATCTTAATTTATATGCTGAACATTTTAGCAATTTGAACTTAACTGTATCTTTTATCATTCTAAATATGTATAAGACAAAAATGAACCAATGACTCCACCAAAATCAACAATGGAAAGACAGCAGGATGGAAAAGCCACAGACATAAAACAGATTAATGGAAGATGACAGACAAAGAGAGTTGTAGACAGACATACAACAGATTGATGGAAGATGACAGGCAAAGAGAGTTGTAGACAGACATACAACAGATTGATGGAAGATGACAGGCAAAGATAGTTGTAGACAGACATACAACAGATTGATGGAAGATGACAGGCAAAGAGAGTTGTAGACAGACATACAACAGATTGATGGAAGATGACAGGCAAAGAGAGTTGATACCACAGACATACAACAGATTGATGGAAGATGACAGGCAAAGAGCAGGATGGAAAAACCACAGACATACAACAGATTGATGGAAAATGACAGGCAAAGAGAGTTGTAGACAGACATACAACAGATTGATGGAAGATGACAGGCAAAGAGAGTTGATACCACAGACATACAACAGATTGATGGAAGATGACAGGCAAAGAGCAGGATGAAAAAAACACAGACATACAACAGATTGATGGAAGATGACAGGCAAAGAGAGTTGTAGACAGACATACAACAGATTGATGGAAGATGACATGCAAAGAGAGTTGTAGACAGACATACAACAGATTGATGGAAGATGACAGGCAAAGAGAGTTGATACCACAGACATACAACAGATTGATGAGAGCAGGATGAAAAACCACAGACATACAACAGATTGATAGAAGATGACAGTCAAAGAGAGTTGTACACAGACATACAACAGACTGATGGAAGATGACAGGCAAAGAGAATTGATACCACAGACATACAACAGATTGATGGAAGATGACAGGCAAAGAGCAGGATGAAAAACCAAAGACATGTAACAGATTGATGGAAGATGACGGGCAAAGATCAGGATGAAAAACCACAGACATATAACAGATTGATGGAAGATGACAGGCAAAGAGAGTTGTAGACAGACACTAAATGATGGTAATACACCCACAGACATACAACAGATTGATGGAAGATGACAGGCAAAGAGAGTTGTAGACTGATACTAACTAATGGGTCAAGGGTGATCATGGATTCTCTAAACCATGATGCAACAACAAAAACAATAACAAAACCTTCAAAACTATTTCATTTAGGACTGAATAAAAACTTTGACATATATTAAACCAAACTCTACATTATTCTACCATTGTTTACCAATTCTTTCTTTCAGTTACATAAAACTGAGTTTTGCAGATCGTTATGAAACTTACAGCATACAAAATTAAAACAATGGGAATAACAGAAATAACAAGAACTGTCGCCGAATGGCAGCCAAAGATACCCCC
>MJUU01025461.1:917-11635 GCA_002080025.1 Modiolus philippinarum
CTATAAAATTATTTAGTTAAGGAAACACAACATTGTAATTGGAAGTGTTTGCAATTTTATATTTACTGTCGCTTTTTGAATTTTGTACAATAACTAGGTTAGGTTTAGGTTCTCTTTCGTTAAAATAGAGATAACCGGATAACTGACGAACTGAACGAACGAACCAAATGTACAATAATTATTCAATATAAATAAACAGACAAAATATAATAAATATGGAGAAAATATAACCTAAAAAGGTTTCATAGATATAATAAAATAAAATGTGAACATATCACCATGCATATTAATGTAAAAGTTAAATATTAGAAATTTTGTACCGGATGTTGATATACGAAACAGTCGTAACTACTTCACGTAATTTCTATTTCGGGTGTATCGGATTACCCTTTCTATGGGGCGGTTCGTTTCTCTTGCCAGGGTTAGACCGTTTGCTTCCGGTCTATTCGGTTTTTCGTTCGTTTCTAAATATGAGTTCACCCGGGTTAACCCGGGTTAGACCGTTTTGAAATGAGCGGCTTACTCGGTTTAAAGATGGCGGAGAAAGTTTAATTCGAACTGAAACTAAATGCAACAAGAGTAATTATTATTTGTTAAGGTTATTGTGGTGAATCTACTTTAAGAATTTAACATCTAGACGAACATTTGTGATAAAACAAATACAATATGAGCGTAAAAACACATCAAACCTGAAATTTACAACAAATGTTGGCGCATATGACAAATGCCGTAATATAGTTTTTGAATAAAACAAGATTTAATGCTGTAGCAGTTTTCATAACTGAATATAACTTGAAAAAATGAAAATGAAAATAAGTAATTAGTCCTTGATAGATAAGTAAATAAGCAGAGAGTAAATTGCCCATCTCCAACATAATTGTCCGCCTAAGAGGACAATATAACATTATTTTATTGTAGGATAATAAGATAATTTGTTTGGTGTATAGAAATGAAGAAAATTCGTCCTCCGAAAAATCTAACATGTCCATTGCAGAATACGCAACAGCTTCAAGACCATGTCCGTCATTTTTTTTTCAACCGCTTCGTTCGTTTCTGTTCACTAACTAACCGGGTTAGGTCGATCACGTGGTCGTCCTAGACCGGGTAAGGATGAAACGAACCGGACCTATATTTTGTTAGTTTATCGGTCTGTTTGACTTATCAGTACAGGTACTCGTTTGGCGGTATCACGGATTTAGTTTTGTCGAACTGTATATAGAGAACTGCCCGTTTTATTTTGTATCGAAGTGCTCACAGTAGCTACGAAATACACGTTCTGCTTTGATTATTTCTTCATATGATATGGTTTACTTTTAAAATACGAATTTATATAATATACTTATGTGACAATATGCATGCAAGGAGTTCCCACGAGTTATAAAGCCATTCGCAAGTGCTGTTCAGTCGTTTCCATGAGTTTTGAAGTCGTTTCTACGACTTATTTATCCGTTCACATGATGAAAGTCTTCAAAAGTGTCGGTCACTTTGATTAGTATGCGTGAAAGATTTATTTGCGATTTTTTATTGAAGGTCTAATTTGTGTTAAAATCTGTGCGAAATTTAAAACCTATCCTTTTCAGAATTAGGGCCAATTAAGCCGAATTGGAA
The DNA here is from genome assembly GCA_002080025.1 of Modiolus philippinarum. Classification (NCBI taxonomy): domain Eukaryota; kingdom Metazoa; phylum Mollusca; class Bivalvia; order Mytilida; family Modiolidae; genus Modiolus; species Modiolus philippinarum. The sequence continues at coordinate 2,526 of MJUU01025461.1, forward strand.
TTTTTCCATATTGACCTACAGGTCGGTTATCTTTTTTATCGTATTTTAATGTTTTTTTTTTCATTTTTGGACAGTTGGGCATGTCAACAGATTCAACGTTGCGTTTTCAGCTTCCAATAATCAGGGACCTATAGTGGCTAAATTCATTATATGAACAAAAATAGGATTTAGCAACCATGTTTTGGATATTTTTATGCAATATTCTTCTTTTTTCCAGAGTACTTAGAGCAGAACATAATGCATACATAATGTGAGTTCACATTGGTAAAAAGAAAGTGTAGGTCTACGTGGTTCATCAACCCAATATGGACTCTAATGTGTCACAATGCCAATAAATCTCATAGGAATAATCGTATTTCTCATTGAAACTTTCATAGTTCATATGAAATTGTTATTCCCATAGGATCTTTTGCTCCAAAGCGACTTTTAAAGGTTTCCATTGGATTTATAAGGGAAGTTCTTACGAACAATACGTGATTGTTCCTATGGGAATAAAAATATCCAATGGGAACTATGAAAGCTATAATATCCTCCCTCTAGTAAATTCCTGAGACGTCGATTGGTCAAACGACGTCACGTGCCGACCGTGTATATTCCATATCGAGTGACTGATTAATATACCGTCAGTGACCGCCATTACCCGGCGTCACTGTACGTTTTTAAATAGGTTTTTTGACAATTTACTGGACTCTCGACAGGATATAATCATTACACAGTATGTAAGTGACCTAATATGGTATATACACGGTCAGTAAATTGAATATTGGGCTCGAGCTACGCTCTCGCCCAATATGAAATTTACTGACCGTGTATATACCATATTAGGTCACTTACAGACTGTGTAATATATAATATCATCCTTCTTGTGTATCAATACAGTGTATTCCGGCTATTTTTTTTTTCGGATTTCATATTTTGTTTTTAAGGGTAGCTTATTAAATGCTCAATATTATTTCCTGCCACTGAAATAAAAAAATTTTCCAACGACATTTTCTTATGCAGATGTGCATCGAACATTTTTGCATGAAATAAATGATTAAGAGATCCTCTGTAATTTAACAGGTGGTTTCAATCAAACGGAAAAGTGTACATACAACTGCGGAATGAAGTCAACAGAAAAGAAATATTCGTCAAATTTTGAAATTATACTAGGTTAAAGTAGATCCTCTTTCAAAATATTACTTTAAAACCCTTTTGTTACTCCTGAGAAATAGTAATAGCCTACACAACATAACATGTGAATCGAGTTTACCTTACCATACTCACATAACAGGTGAATCGAGTTTACCTTACCATACTCGATTGTTCTCTACATGTACATGTTAAAACTTTTGATAGAGAAATATGTCCAAATCATTAAAAAAAGTCAAGGTGTTAGTTATCAAGCACATACTAATAAAACAGAATATTGTGATTGATTGATTGAGTAAGCCAAAAATGCAAATTATTAATTTTAACAAAACAGACTAATTGATAGATCCCCTTTCGTATGATACGTTTGTTTCCCATGATAAGTTGTTACGTTCGTTATCCGGTAATCTCTAATGTGAAACATCTCTCATAACATGGCGACCTAGATATCGTTTGCACACTTAAATTCCGACATACCGTTGCATAGGATTCAAATTCCGCAACCCAAACACATCAATTAAAAGTATAGTTTCAAGATATGATGGATGCAGTTGAGGACTTTGCCGAAAGACAACACGTCTTGGACATTGCCAAACTTGATTACTGTTAATTGTATGAAAACGTCGATAAAGAACAAAATGTCCAATATATGTGCCGATCCTCTTGTAAAGCTCCAAGTAATTCAGGTCATAGCATCTGCAGACTAATCTTTGTACAAAGTTGTGTTTGATTGTAAGAAAAACTTTTATAGACTGTCTTGCTAAGGTGATGGGTACTGAAAGTTCATCAGGAACCCCAAAATACAATATCTAGGATAAGATTATATACAATGGGACTTCAAGAGTATGTTTCACACACCTGGACGTTGGCTAACATACTAGTAAGTTATGTTTCCAATTTGCGCAGTGGTTTTAGAGAAAAATAGATAAAGCAAAAGTTTAAAAAAACTTTCTGGGTAGGAAACTTCCCAAAGACTGTAGTTTACAAGTTTAGTTCTCATTGGCTCAGTAGTTTCAGAGAACAAAATGTCGTGTCACATGTGAAGCAGTTCACAGCTGATGACACTCCTTTTTTTTTAGAGGTTCACACTGTTTAAGTGCTTCATTTTTGTGGAGTTTATTATATGTACTGTTTGTTTCATCTTGGTCGTTTACTTTCTTTGTCTGTATGTAATCTTTATATTGCCATGGATTCTGGATGTATGATTTTTGCTCTTGCTTCGGTATTCATTTGGAAATTAATTTATTCTTAATTCGTTATCCCTAAGGGTCTTGTTAGCATCTTGAATAAGGAGGAATTTGAAGAAAAAAAATGCAGGGGACCACATAATACTTATTGTGGCAAAGTTTGGTTCCAATTGACTCATTAGTTTTAGAGAAAATCTTTGAAAGTTTTCCAATTTAGTCCAATTTTAAACTATGTTTCCTTCTGGTGGTGCTCTAGGATAAACTACAAACCTGGGAAATAACTGTTGTAGGGCCACAAAAGGACTATAATGGCAAAGTTTGGTTCAAGTTGGCCCAGTCGTTGAAGATTAGATGATTTCAAAATGTTTTTTCCTTACGGTGTATCGTTAAACTATCATCTTGGACAACGGGCAAACCGAAAAACAACATTATGTAGAGGACCAACAAAAAACACTTGTTACTGAGGTCTAGTTCTCATTGGCTCAGTACTTTCAGGGGAGATCTTTGAAACTATGTTCCTGCTGGCAGGCGGCCATTTTGAATAAGGTACAATCCTGAAAACAACATTTTATATGATCCACCCAAGGACTATTTTGACCACCCAAGGACTATTTTGACCAAGATTTGATCCAATTTACTCAGTAGTTTCAGAGGAGACGATGTTTAAAAGCTTTCCCATAGGGTCTAATGTTCAACTATATTCCCCGCTGGCGTCCATCGTGGATAAGATGCGAACCTGAAAAGACTTTTTTCATAGGGATTACCACATGACTGTTGTGGCCAGATTTGTTTCCCATTGGCTTAGTAGATGCAGAATAGAAGATCTTCAAAAGTTTTCCCATAAAGTCCAATGTTTAAATGTTGGCGGCCATCTTTGATAAAGTACGAACCCAAACAACTTTTTTTCTAGGAGACCACTAAAACAATTTTGGTAAAGTTCGGTTCAAATTGGCCCAGCAGTTTCAGAGGAACCGATCTGTATATATATGTTTACGTCGGACGATTGGCGCAAGAATGAAGACACACAGTGATAGCAAAAGCGCATCCTGGCTCTAGCAAGAGGAGCAAGATTTATAGCATCCTTTAGTTTTAAAGTTTTAGACCTTCCTACCATTTACTAGGTACCCATGCCTCATTAAAATCCCTACAATCAGAAGTTCTTTCTGCCGGATTCACCACTAAATCCCTTTCCGAACTTTTACCACTTTATTGTCTGTAGTTTGAGATGTTGCAAAGAGCTACTGCGATAAAGTCTTTTATACGAGTGGCCTGAATCAGATAGCATTCAATTGTTTGTTTGTTCTGCTCTTTACCCACTTAGTTTTTCCACAAACTAAAACCACTAATACCTGATATATAAAGTTTTTTATCTACACTTTTTCCTTGAATTTAGAGGCCGCGTTTTCTACAGACGATAGGAATTCAAATGTTAACAAATTGTGCGCCACATTTAGCTGGTTAATTTACTTTATTCTCATGAAACAAAGCTTTTACAAGAGCTTATGCATAAAAAAAAACAAAAACAAGTAGCCCAGTCATTTAATTTTAGCTTCTGGTATACAGGCGATGTAATTTTTTCTTAATCCAAGATAAAAAGATATTTAAATCTTATCTACCCAGTGTGTTTGAAATAAAAGACAACTGATTCACTCAATGCTGTTCATACTTTGACCTTTTGTTACACATTGATGAACATGGACGTCTGAAGTATAGGCTGAATAATAGACATGATGATTTAACATTGTGAATACCCCCCTTCTAGGCAGCAATTAGTCTATCTCCCCAGCATATGGAGTGTGTATACACTATCAAGGGAAGAGATTATTGAAAATCACAACTCTGTTTTAGCATCCCTTGGTATCAAAGCGGATGATGAAAACAATCAGCTCCCCTACATCTACTGGGTCCCTAAACTTCATAAGAACCCATGCAAACAGAGATTCATTGCGGGGTCTTCAAGATGCACCACTAAGTCACTTTCTAAGCTCCTTACTACTTTATTGGCCGCTGTCAGAGATGACCTGAAAAGTTACTGTGATAAAATCTACTACTCGAGCGGCGTTAATCAGATATGGACTCTAAAAAAATCTAAATATCTCCTTGAACAGTGATCCTCTAGCAGTCTCACCCATTGCCACAGCAAACAAACTTCTGATTTTTCTACTCTTTAAAGACAAAGCATATTTTGCAAAGAACGACACTGAGTCTAACAAGAAGTACACGGAGAATGACGTTATCAATATACTAGTAGATAATATTTTTGTCGAATTTGGAGGCCGCGTTTTTTTAACAGACAATCGGGAATCCAATGGGAACTAAAAGCGTGCCACTTTTAGCTGATCTTTTTGACAAGGGCTAACACAGAAAAAACAAAAACAGCTTCCGCTACATTGACGATGTACTTTCTCTTAATAATCTAAAATTCAAGGAATATTTACGCCAGATCTATCCCAATGAGCTTCAAATTAAAGAGACTACTGATACAACACTTCGTACTTAGATCTTTTTATAATCCATTGACGAAGATGGAATTTTGAAATCAAAGCTATATGACAAACATGATAACTTTAACCTCCCAATTGTGAACATTTCTCTCTCTGAGCAGCAATTTATCTAACTCTCCAGCCTATGGAGTGTACATTTCACAGTTGATTCGTTACTGTCAAACATGTACTTTATACAGTGATTTTTTTTTTATAGAGCAAAAACAATGTCCTAAAAGCTGCTTAGTCAGGGATTTGTTCAGCCTTTGTACCTTTCATCCCTTCAGAAATTCTATGGCCGTCACCACGACATCATTAACAAATATGACGTGTCTGTGTCCAAAATGAAAACGGACATTTTCAGCTAGATTTCACGTCTTCACGGATTTGACATAGCCGGTTTTGACTCAACCCTGGATTGATTCACAGATAGTGTGACGGGTGTCGATAGGACATGCTTACCCTTCAAATACTATTATAGAGAATTACCAAGGATTTTAAAAATTTTACCATGGTACCGTTTAAGGGTAAAAGAAGTAACATGCATGGCTTTTAATTGGTTTTCACCAAGGTTTAGCAAATGACATTAACCAATCCGCTACCAAACAGTATTTCCAACAATATATGCCTCATTGATAGTGTGACGGGTGCCGATAGCGGAGCAGGAAATGCTTACCCTTCCGGAGCACCTGATGTCACTCCCGGTTTTCATGGGAGTTCACACCATGACTGCCTTAGTTTTTAATGTCGTTATTTCCGTTCATTGTAGCTGTCTCACGTCCTTGTTTTGCCTTTGTTTTTCTCTGTTGACGTTTTTGCCTTGTCTTTGGATTTTGATTTTTGTGGTCATCGCTTCCCTTGTTCCTTCGATATTCTACTGCTGTTATTTCACACTGAGCTGTTTCGTAACTGCAAAGCTTGCATTTCATAGAGTGACCTTGTGAAAAGACCGAAGCAATGTCCTAGAAACTGGTTGTCAGGGCAGCGGATTACAGTGTTTGTAAGAGTACTTTGCCCGATATGTTATGCTTGTTGATGACCTCGCGTCCATGACAAAAAGATACATGAATGTAGCGTTGTTCAACATTTAGCAAGAGAATTCCGCTGAAACTGGTGCTAGTGGCCGTAACCATTAGGTAGGAGTGTTTGCTCTTTTTTGAAGGCAACAGTTCTCGCCACAATATAGCTGAAATATTGCTGAAACATCAATCAATCAATCAATCTTTGTTGAAGGGTTCATGGTGACTTCAAGATGAATATAATAACTATGAAAGCGTTGTTCCATTTGCTTAATCTTACTATGTATTTATATGGACATTTTCCCATGTACATTTACTCCATATCCCTTTGTTTGTTCATTTGTTTTTTTCGTTCACTTAGAAATTATATCGCCTTCACCGATTCAGAAAGATATGTGAAAGGCCGTTTTCACAAATGAGAACGGACATTTCAGATGGATTCACATCTTCCCGGGTTTCGCATCACCGACTTTACCCTTAATAGAATCACTGAAAGTGTGATGGCCGGGTGCCATATATGGAGCGATAGATGACTGCCGTTTCGCTGCACGAGATGACTGACGTTCCGGAGCACGAGATGACTGCCGTTCCGGAGCACATGATGTCACTTCCGGTTCATAATGAGAATGCTTTAATTTTGAGTGTTCTAATTGTGATAATTGTGGGGTCTCGTGTTTTTTGGTCTTCCGGTTTCTAGTGCCCTCTTTTTCTGGACTTTGGTTTGTTTAATCTTCTTGTGCTTTCTTCTTTTACTACTCTACTGTCGTTTTGTTTATACATGCATCTCTGACAATTACCAGTTAAGGTCCTAATAAAGTTACAGGGCACGTGGTATATTCTTTGGCGTCTCTGAATGACTTTAAGATGAAGAACAACATTTGATTATTATTTTTGTCATGTTTTCTGTGGCTGTAAACTGCGATGTACTGATAGATTTTAGTAAATTTCCGAAGAAAATACTTCATCGTTATAAAAGAGATACACGATTTTTTTGTGCAAAAAATATTGTTTTTTGTGATTTTATAAAAGCATATTTTGAAATAATGTAATTGAACTTTCTTTGTCCCTTTCTTAATTATTCGAACCTTATTAGGGATAAGCATATTGAAGAACAAAAATACCGAGTTAATGAAACTTTAAGTTCACCTTTCACCTGCTTTGAATATACTTACAGTTGTTCTAATATGTAGTCGTCTTGTTTAAGATTTGGTAAAATATTTGACCAATACAAATAAATATATTTTTTTCCCATACATATTGTTATATATTAAATTTTGATTTTTTTCTCTTTATATATTTGACCAATACATATACATATACATCTTGTTACCATCAATGATCTGTGTTAACTATGTGAACAGTGATGTATTGGTCAAATATAACATACATATATAAGATTTTTCTCTTCATATATTTGACCGATGCATGTAAATAAATATTATTTTTTCTGTTCCTGTTTCCATCTTATTATTTGAACCGCGATGTATTGGTCAAATATTTGACCGATACATGTAACTATATATCAAATTTTTCGTTTCATATATTTGACTGATACATATAAGTATACATCCTGTCACCATCAATGATCTGTGATTAGTATACCAACTGGTAAAATATTTGACCGGTACATATATAAATATATATCATATTTTGAAATTTTAAAGTCGACTTTCCTTTACAATTAAAAGATACAATTTCTGTGGATGTTTCAAAGACAGTTGATATAAACATTTTAAAAACACAAGATTACTTTATTACATCATTGCACAAACATTTTTCGTTGTTTCCGTAATGTCGAAAATGCAGAGATTCAAGCTTTATTTTTGGAATTGGCGACTGCCAGTTGACAGGATAATGCCAGTTGAAAAGATAATGTGTTATCTATATAACGGAAGCTGATATAAACGGACTGGGCCAGTTTTTTGTCTTTATTTTGAAGAAGCCCTTCAATGAATTCAGCCTCATAAGAATGGAGAAACAGATCGGCTAAAAGAGGTGCACAGTTTTTGCCTATTGGAATTCCAATGGTCTGTTGAAAAACAAGTCCTCCAAACTGGACAAATATATCGAAATAAATTCAACCAAACTTGACAGGAATGATATATGAAAGGTCCTTAACTAAAATTGCACATTTTGATCCAATCCAATAAAAAAAATGGCAGCCAGCGCAGAACATAGTTTAACATACTACCCTATGGGAAATCAGGGTTCATTTTCAACATCTACTGAATACAAAGAATACTTATTTAAATAACGGCCAACATTTTTTTATTATCTGTTTTAAGGGAGAGCCTACCCTATTTATAGTGAAATAAAAATAAGAGTGGTCAGAATAACTTTTTTTTTAATTTATATCCCTGCCCTACTTTATTTGCATCTCAAAAATAAAAATAGCTTTTCCAATGGATAGAAATTATTGAAAAATGTCATTCTTTTAAGGAAAATATTATGAACTAGAAGTACTGTGGTCCGCTGGGCCACAAATGAATACCCCCGCTTCCAAAGTGTAATAAAATTCTTAAACAGTTTTCCAGACCAAATTTGAAATCGCCCCCACTCATACAAGCCAAGAAAATGGGAAGTGGTAATACAGCATTAGTTTAGTTATAGTTAAACATCAAAGAATCGGCAAACAGGAAGTGCATGCACAACAGACCTGTAAATGGCCTACACATTACAACTCATTATTATAAAGCCCCAGTCCAAATTTGAAATCATTCCCACTTATAGAAGCAAAATAAACTATGACAAAAAATTCTCATCCATAAAGGTTTATAGTAAAACTTTATCATATTGGCAAACAGAAAGTGGTAATACGGCGGACCTCAAAATAGCTTACACGTAACAACTCATCATTACTAGAGAAGCTGCTGAACGCAGGAGGGCCCCGCAATAGGCAGTCATTTCCTTTGTACAAAATTATCAACATTTGTTTATTAAAATATTTTAAAATAAAAAGCTTAAAAGTATCGGAAAAGAGGAAGTAGTGGCACGGCAAACCTGAAAATTGCTTACATGATACAACTTATCATCATGAAGCTTTACATCAAATATCAAATAATTCCCAGTTATAGAGACTAAGAAAACTTTGACAAAAATTTTCATCCATAAAATGGTATAATAAAAAATTATCGGCAAACAGGTATGGAGGGGTATTTCCGCCACCAGAGAAATTCTATGCTGTAAATTTTATCTTCTCTTTTTATTGTTTCCATAATTCTGCATTTTCTATATTTTATATTATAGATTCTAGGATATTAATTTATCATATTTTATATTCTTTCTTTAAA
>MJUU01025462.1:0-12040 GCA_002080025.1 Modiolus philippinarum
TAAAAATCGAGATCATTATCACACTGTAACAGCATTAAAACTTTTGCTTCTCTACGCTTTATACTACAATTTGTCATGAACAACTGAGATCACGGCTGAAAGATTTAATTCATAGATGTATCTCCCGCAAGAACGGTGGACGAAGATATAAGTACATTGTTATAAGCAGAGTTATGTGACGATACGTGTAAGGATGGTTTTGTCTGGTTCTACTGTCTGTGAGGATGAGGATGTGTGTTGGGATTGCTACTAAACAGTGGATAATTTTATACATTAGTATGATTCTTGTTTTGCATCTGTGCTGTCGAGAGTAGGCCAATGTAAAGTGTTTATCATGTCTGTGACATACTGGTGTTGTGGATCCCAAACGCTACAGCTGTATTCAAGTTTTGGGCGAACGATGGCTTGGTATGCTTTTGATTTAATTTCTGAATTTGATATTTGTATGTTCCGTTTAAGAAATCCAAGTGATTTATTACCATTTGCAGTGATGTTTTCATAGTGTTTGTTCCATTTTAGATCAGATTGTTTTGTTATGCCTAAATATTTAGTTGAGGGGACTGTTTCAAGAATATGGTTATGTAATAAATAGTTATGATGGAAAGCTTTATTTTTCTGTGTAATAGTAAGCTTGGTGCATTTGTTGGGATGGAAAGCCATAAGCCAATCTGCCTCCCATCGTGTTGCTGCATCGAGATCAAGTTGTAATTTATTGCAGTCTTCATTTGATTTGATTTCTTTGTATATGATGCTGTCATCAGCAAAGAGTCTTAGTTTACTGTATTTCAGGTATTCTGGTAAATCATTGATGTAGATGAGAAATAGGATCGGACCCAAAACAGTGCCCTGAGGGACACCTGATGTTACGGGTGCTGATGGTGATGAGGCTCCATTTATGACAACTGTTTATGTTCTGTCAGATAGAAAATCCTTTATCCAAATTATTGTATGATTTTGTTTTCCATAGAATTTTAATTTATAGAGTAGTCGGCGGTGTGGTACTTTGTCAAATGCCTTTGCGAAATCCATTATTATTAAATCTGTTTGTATGTTTCTATTATTGTTCGATGAAAGTTCTTGTATAAAGTCAACTAATTGTGTTTCACATGATCTTGATGTTCTAAAACCGTGTTGTAAATCGTACAGGATGTTATTTGTTTCTAGATGTGACATGATGTTACTAGTGACAATATGTTCCATTATCTTACATGATATGCATGTTAAGGATATAGGACGATAATTGATAGGTTTGTATTTATCTCCTTTTTTAAAAGCGGGGGTGACATATGCATGTTTCCAGTCTTTTGGTGTTTCCCCCGACTCAAGTGATTTGGTAAAATTGATGTTCAGAATAGGTGCAATGTGATCTTTAAGTTCTTTGAAGATTCTGTCGTTGATGTTATCAGGCCCGCATGCTTTGTGTGGATTGATGTTTGAAAGTAATTTCAATATCCCTTTGGTGTTAATTGTTATGTCTGGCATATTTGGATGTGGACTTATGCCTTTATCTGGTATGTCTGAGTTTGTTTCGTTTGTGAACACTGATTGAAACTGTTCGCTTTTTCAGTTGTATCAGTGACTAGGATCAGTAGCTCGGTTGCTTACAAATAGGCTACTTAAGCAAGGGTATGTTGCCCATAACTTGAGGTCATCACTACAGAAGGTCGACATCACGATCTTGTGGACCGCTATGTGATATCTGTTTCCCAGATGACTAGAGATCTTTCCCTTTGCCACTAAAGTTTGTTTTTCCTCTGCCGGATTATACTTTAACACCGGAGTTGACGTGTTCAACACGGAGGGTGTCTTATAAGAAGCAGGAGATACTTACTCTACCGTTGCACCTGATCTCATCCATGGTTTTTTATTGGGTCCTTGTTGTTCATTTTTGTATATATGTGTGTCTTCATTTTCTTTCTGTGTCGTGTTCATGCTGTGTATTTGTTTCTTTGTTTTTCCGACGTTGCCATTGTCCCTGGATTGTTCGTTTTGGACCGATGGTTCGGTTCTCACTTACTTTTCCAACGGCCAACTGATTTGCAAAAAAAATATAAATCTAATAAAAGCATAATCTATTTTAAACCTTTCCGCACCAGAACATCTGTAGTTTTTAACCATATGCGAATCTTTTTCAAAACATTGCTTCATTCCACTGAAATTAGCTCATTTCTAATACAACTCTCTATGGCAATTAACATTAAGCCTATGGAAAAATAGTCAACATGGGGTATATTCAAACTGCATTTTGACCCTGCCTTGCATTCGGAACCAAGCTAATAATTTTACTAGAGATTATTTATTAAATTAGAGCAAAGCATGCAAAATGCCAAGCTGGTTCCGCGTGCAAGTCATATAAAAAATTGAAAAAAAAATATTTTTAAGTGAAAATTCAGTGTATTTATGAAATTCTGTTTTGTTATCTGTCTTAATTATCAAAGTTTGATTGATTCATATATGCAAATTATAGCTTTATACACATCAAATTCCCAGAAAATGTGGTTTTGCTATTATTCTATACCTTGCATGAGCTTTTTTCTGATCTGGCAATTTGTCAAATAAGCGGAACAAGATATGGTTTGATAAGTAGATCATATTTATTTTGTTAAGTTTTCCTTGTCGGTTTTTCCCGATATAAAAATGTGTTTTTGTGTATTTGAAACAGTATATATGAGCCGTGGAATAATCAATTGTCCTACAGCATCATCTGTGCATAAGTACAAACATATTTCGAAGAAATTTTGTCATGTATTGCCCAATTTCTATGCATTTTCAAGCTTGTTTATTTCCAATGTTACCTTTATATATAATATTTTCGATTTTATAACTGTCTTTTAAGTGGAATTTGCCTTTGTCTTCCAAGAAAAGGATTTCCCTCTCGATATGTGACAGGAGCCCCTTTAACTTTCCAATAGAGGTGACACTTGGACAGAAATGATGTGTAATACTAGTATATGAATTTAACAATCGCCTGCCTCAGTTAAGATATAAAACATATATGCATCTTTAGTTTTACATGCTTCATTTGCATAATTCATGTTAAAACCTCTGAATATTTAACAAAAATATTCTTTAATTACACCAAATAAGGCGCAAATTATTCACATTCAAAAATACATGTCTCAATGTTTGATTTCGAGTCAAAATTTTCGAAAATCAAAACAATATCTGAAAAGTAAAACTGATACTTATACCAATCAAGCGTTTGAAATCGACAAAAACGTTTTATTTTAAAAGTCCACTAACGTGACATTTTGTTTAAAATATAGAAATATATTTGGAAGTATATGAAAATAGTTTTATGTCATTGTTAATCTGCACAAACGTTGTATTCTTTTCATATATTAACGCAAAGTAAAATTCAAGAAAACATATACGACATGTGTTTAAAAGTTCATAATGTTTGACACGACAAAGGATGATTTGTGTGTGTGTGTGTGTAACAAGGCTTTGAAATATATCTATGTGCAGAAAGATTGTATGGCATTGATCACGACCACTCAAAATATTTTTTAAAAAGTGGAAAAATATGAAAAAAAAATCTACAATCTAAAAACAATGAACGAATATGATGTAAATGCAGGATCACTGAAACAAACGTAAATTTAACAGGAAAAGTGTTCTTACAACCACATATGACCCGTTGCCCGACAAAAGGAAACAGTCACAACATATGATTGAATTACAACAGTGCACTCATCGAGTCAATTGCCAGAAATCTTGGCATAATAAAAAAAGTGAGATTTGGCCACAATACACGTAAATGTTAGGGTAACATTTGGAAATTACGAAAAATAAAATGCCAGAATTGAAAAGTAAGATATTCTCTCACGGAAGAGTACACCGTAACTAAGATATATACAGAGTATTCATCTCTCGCTCGGGAACTCCACACTACAGGAAAGACAAACTCCAGTCTTACATTAACAATGGAAGAGTATGGAGTAAATGCACATGAGATAAAGTCTTTTACAATTACATAGTAAAAAGCGATGGAACAATGCTTAAATGTTGTACTTTATCTTCAACTCACCATGAGGCTTTGCTCATGCCTAATGGAAAGTTCAAGAAGTCCCCTTACATCGATTTGAGTGGAATTCATTGCTAATGTCGAACAACGCTACATTTTTAGATTTATTGATTTGATTGTCTACTATGTGTTTACTTTGTTTTTATTTGTACAATGCTAGCTCATGAAGTATTTAACGATGAATTGTTATTCTGTTTATGTTCTTTATTACCCATGCATGCAGGATCGTCAGCAAACATGAAATTAACTGGTAAAGTGTTATTACAAGCTGATAGAGTATCTAAAAAAACAACCAAAATCGGTTTAGCATGAGGGGGTACTCCTAAGTTTGAAACAAAATTCTAAAAAGTGTTCAACACGATTTTATATAATGTTCAGTATCATCGAAACAGTGCTCAACACGATCTCAAACAAGGCTCAACACTATCTCAAACAGTTATCAACGCAATTTAATAAGTTTGCAACACTATCTAAAAGAAAATTTAAACACTCATATTAGGCTTAATTCATCGAAGGGCTTCGACAAAATAAAGAAAAAAAAACTGGCCCGGTCCTTTATTTCAGCTTCCGTTATATAGATGACATTCTTTCACTTTGGTGATTTTCTTTATCTTATCTGTCAAAAAGAGCTCGGAATTAAGGATACTACAGATACTTCCACATCGGCCTCGTTCCTTTACCTTCATTTTGAAATTGACAACAGAGATACAGTACAAGCTAGGCTATATGACTTCTCTTTTCCAATTGTTAAGTACCCTTTTCTTTGTAGCAACATTCTAAAAGCACCGGCATATAGAAATTACATCTCCAAGCTCATTCGCTACTCAAGGGCCTGAGGTCGATACAGTGACTTTCGTGATAGAGCTCTGTTGCTTACAAATAGGCTACTTAAGTAAGGATATTTTAACCTCTACTTGAAGTCATAATACGAAAGTTTTACGGTCGTGATCACGATCTTGTGGACCGCTGTGGGATATCTGTTTCTCAGATGACAATAAATATTTCTCTTGGCCACTAAAGTTTGTTTTTCCTCTACCGGATTTGACTTTACTGCCGGAGTTGAATACAGCGGATGTCTTATAAGAAGCAGGTGAGGCTTACTCTACCGGAGCACATGATCTCACACATGGTTGTTTATAAGTGTGTCTTCCTTTTTTCTTTTCTGTGCCTTGCTCGTGTTATTTCTTTCTGTCTTTGTTTTTCCAGTGTTGCCATTGTTCGTTGTCGACGTGACGGTTCTGTTCTCACTTACTTTAACGTCATTTAAAAAAAGTGTTTAGTACAGTCAAATATGAACAACATTAACAAAAAAATAAAACACCAACTATTCAATGTTCTAAAGGTCAACCTCTTGATGACGATAGACATTCAAGCCAGAGATGAAACTTTGGGAAGTGACAAGGACATAATCATGAACTCTTTTGGGAGTGAGTTTGGATCGCACGTCGACAAGTTTCCCTTGATATGCATACATCACCCTCCTTTCATGTTAAAGTTATTTTGAATATTTAAAGTCGAAGTCGGTCTGATAGTTTAGATAGTTTCGAAAAATTCAAGTCTGATAGTTTAGATAGTTTCGAAAAATTAATGTTTAAGTAATAGCTTTCAAACGAGGATGTGGTGTGTCTGTATAAGATCACACTGACGCCCGGAGGCCGGAGGGGTGAGCTTATACAGACACATCAAGTCCGAGTGTGATAACTATTTTACATCCCAGCTAATATATTAAGTGAAGGAAATTCTATATACATTTTATAAAATTATTTCCATGCTAATAATGTCAAGAAATAAATATTCTATACTATAATAATAATATATATCCTTAATGTGCCCCACAACGAGTCTTTATATACAATTTTAACAAGGTAATTCCGACGAGTTCGTGATGTAATATGTAAGGTAGAAGTCTAGTAAAGGAGACCACACTGGTTCGAATCCCACTATGAACTATATTATTTTTCAAGGTTTTAAAACCTTTATCTTTGAAATTATAAGGATAGTAAAACACAAAATTTTACGAAGTCCAAAAAACTGAACAGTTCTCAAGGTGTGGCCTTGACAAAAAACTGAAAAAGGGAAAATATCCTTTGTTCTAAATGGGATGAGATGCTTGGATGATTCGACTCAAATAACCCCTGCTAGAACAAAAGAGCTGGGATGTTTATGTGGTTGTCAAGTCCTCGTAAATGTAAAGATGGTCCAGGATATCGTATTTGCAGATACGCCGCACGCAGTTGTAAAAGGGATGCTACTACCCATGAATATGCAACAATTACGGTAGTAAATTACGACATTATACAATGAGGTTGATACCACAATTTAACAACCCAAGAGATGTGATGATTACAGAGGCCGGTTACGGCCGAGGTGATCAGATCTCGCTGGTTGTTAAATTGTGGTTTTAACCGAAATCAAAAGTCATTTATTGTTTTATTATATGCCGGATAATTGTTTGTTCCAAAACTTTTACACGTTTGCATTTCCATTTCCTTCTTTTGATACTTCTGTCTTAATTCACATTGCTTGTACTTTGGGAAAATAGATTTTCTCTGTTACTATATATGGGTACACGCTGAAGTGTAACTTTACAGTATGTGACGTCGGGTTTTCACTGATCTATTTTGGGGTACGTGACAACAGTAATAAATGTTATGTCTACCTCGCGCGCATAATTGAGCGGTGAACCCAACGTTTTCTCACTAGTAGTAATGCATACTTTTATCCAATCAGAAGAGAAAGAATTTTATTTCATAAATTAGGTTCTTACCTGTCTTATGTACTTTAGCATTTCTTTCGGTAATTTATTTCGCCCGGAAGTCAAAATCACCAATGGTCATGCGACTCCCGCCCAACTACCCACCATGATTTCAATTTTCTTTCTTGGCGGCAAAGACGTCTTTTCAGCTCGTCTCCGTTGAAGAATATCGTTATCAATGGACGAACCTAAAGTTACTGAGTTGACGGCGAATTTTCGCCTGCAACTTCACACGAAGAAAGAGAGAGAATACGGACATGTTTAGGACGACATTGTCATCGTCCAACGGGTCTGTTCAGCCTAAATCTAGTAAAAAGAAAAATTCTAGGTATGAATTATTTGAGGAAAAGTGGAATGATCAATTTGATAACCTCGACAAATCTATGGACGCTAAACTAGAGGGTTTTTTTCACCCGAGTAGCGTCGAGATTGGAACAGACACAAAGTCGTTCCTTACAAGTAGAAAATCAGTCACAAAGACGTTTTTCAACAAATGAAGAGTCACAAAGACCTTCTACAAGTGGACATATGTCACAAAGACATGTAACAGTTCGTCACTCAGATTCTGAACAAAGTGAAATTGAAGGTGACAATGAAGATAGAATTTCGTTGTGTGTTGGCAGAAAAGAAGCTCTATATTCTGATGATGATGACATACAGTCAATTGATGACAATGTCTCTATCAGTGATAAGACAAAGAAATGTCCTTTTCAATTATTTGGCAATGATGCCGTGACAAAGAAGTCAGATAAAAAACATGGGATAAAGTTAGATGACTCACAGAAAGAAGTTTTGTTAGGCAGCTGGCGAGCAGAAAATCCTAACACTATTACCGCTTTTTTAGAAGAAAACAAAGATGCTTTTCGCGTAGACGAAGAAACGAAGAAGTATTTACAGGTGCCAACATTGGACGATATAATTAAAAGGTGCCTTATAAAAAAAACATGGCAGACGTGCAGCATTCACAAAGTCTTGGAAAAGTTTATATACTCAGCCTTATAAGATGTTAGAGAAATTAGCATATCGTGGTCAATAGGCACTAACCTTGGCAAAATTATGCAAATGAATCAAACAAGTACGTGACACATTTGCAATTGGTACTAAAGGTCTCGATCAAATTGGCCGTACAGGAGCTTTCCATCATATAACTGGTACATCATTGTATACTTTGGAAGACAACCGTGATATCTCAGATTTACCATTATCTGGTAACCGTGTTTTTGGAGAGCAACTAGAGCCAGCACTTGAATCTAACAAAGAGAAAAAGAAAACGCTAGATGATCTATTGCCAAAAATTGACACTAATTAAAAAAAAAAGAAAATTGAAACAAAATCAGAAACTACTGGACCAAGCAGTGTCAAGCAATCTTTAATCGAAGAAAAGAATGAGAGTAATCAGCCTACAAAGGAAGAAAGAAACAATGACTCGGTAAGAACTTTAATGTTGCATCCGGAAATTCCTTAGGGGGTGAGATTGATTCATTTTCTTCCAAAATGGGAAAAATAACAAAAGACAATTTTTTTCTGTCAGTAATTCGAGAAGGGTACAAACTGGAATTAAAAAAAACACCTTTCTTGGGTATAAAACAAACCATAGTAAATTCAAAACAATTTGATATTTTAAATTCAGAAATAGACAGTCTTTTAGAAAAAAAATGCTATAGAAATAGTACCCAAAAACCAGACCTAATGCGGTTTTTTCAGTACACTTTTTCTGGTACCAAAAAAAAGACTAGGGATTTAATCAACAATAAAGAGATATGGAGTAAATGCAAATGAGACAAAGACTCTAAAAATACACGGTAATACTAAGCAATGGAACAACGCTTTTATTGTTGTTCTTCATCTTGAAGTCAAGACCAGTAATCAACCTTCGTCCATTAAACAAACTTCTTCGGAAGCAATATTTCAAAATGGACACAATGTCAAAAGTCCTCAACCTAGTCAAAGTAGGAGATTAGGGAATAACACTCGATTTGAAAGACACATATCTACATGTACCAATTTTCAAAAAACGCCGAAAATATCGAAGATTTTATGTCCAAGGGAAAGTTTACCAGTTCAAAGCACTTTGCTTTGGACCAACCAGTTCCCTAAGAGTGTTTACCAAAATAATTCTAGTCATAGCATGTCATTTATGAAAGATAAATGTGAGAATGGCAACATATCTAGACGATTGGTTAGTAGTAAACCAGCTAAGAAACGACTTAATACGAAATCGAGAAGTTGTTCTAAATATCCTACTTCGATTAGGGTTTATAGTGAACAAGGAGAAATCAAATGTAATACCAATACAAGATGTAACAAACATAAAGGGAAGGTTCAGATTCGATATGGGGAAAATTTATCCAACTCAAGAACAAATACTGAAACTGAAACAAGAAATAATAAATCTCCTCAAAGGGAAAAATGCAGCAAAACAATATCTCAAGATTCTAGGGATTATGGCATCTTGTATACTACTGATCCCAAACAGTCGACTGTTCATGAGACCAATCTAAATACATTTGTTACAACAAAAGAGCCCGTCCAAAATGAGTCTCGATTATATAGTTCAACCTTCTGTAGACCTCAAAGCACATCTGAGTTTGTGGTTGTGTACAGCAAACACTATGAAGGGTCAAACAAATGTAACAATCACCACAGGTGCGAGTCTGATGGGTTGGAGAGGTCACATGGACAATCAGACTGTTCAGGGATTTTGGTCAGACAAGATGAAGATGTTACACATAAACAATCTCGAACTAGAAGCATTGATTTTGTCAAAGAAACACTTTCGCCGTCTATTAAAAAACAAGTCTATTCTAATTCGGTCAGACAACACGGCCGTGATACAGCATATAAACAAACAGGGAGGGACAAAGTCACTTCAGTTGTGTCTACAGACTTGGAATTTATGGAATCTGGCCATAGAAAAGAACATGACCTTAGTAGGGGCTCATATTGCCAGTTAAAAGAATGTCAGATCAGTTGATTCGATTCAGGGTGAAATCGACAGAGTGGACATTGAATCCTGAAGTAACTGTTCAAATATTCAGTCTTTGGGGGAACCCCTGATCGACCTGTTTGCATCTGCACAAAACAAGAAAACCCAGTGTATTGCAGTTAGACAAAAGATCCGAAAGCTTTTGCAATAGAGGCATTGACAATAACTTGGCACAACATGTTTGCGTATGCCTACCCACCTTTGTCTCTAATCCCAAAAGTACTAGAACACATGCAGAATTATCAATGCGAACTGATACTGATAGCACCATTTTGGCCTAGACAACCTTGGTTCTCACAGCTCTTACAACTTCTACTCTCACCCCCAATCAAATTACCAGTCCTGGAAACCTCCTGATTCAAGGGAAGAATAAAATGGCTCTTCCCAATCCAGAAGTGTTCCAATTGACTGAATGGCAGATATCGACAAAAGTTCCAAAGCAAAAGGCTTTTCAGAAAACACAAGAAAGCTGCTATCGCAGTCATGTAGATCTGAAACACAAAAAGATTATAGAGGCAAGTTTCGAAAATTCCATAGCTGGTGTGCTGAACGGGAAATTGATCCCTATGTTGCTTTTTTAGAGGCTTGTGCTAATTTTCTAACTGATTTATTCAATAAAGACTTAAATATAGAACAATAGCTGGTTATCGGTCTATGTTGTCATCAGGTTTAGCTCCCATCGATAAAACATCAGTTGGTCAACATCCTTACATAATAAGATTATTGAAAGGTGTATTCAATTCTAGACCCCCTGTACGTTAACTTCTGCCTGAATGGTATTAGATATGTTAAAGAAACCACTTTTTGAACCTATGAAATTTTTCAGTCTTAAATATTTGACATGGAAAACTGTATTTTTGATTGCAATCACAACTATCCATAGATGCAGTGACCTTCAGACTCTTAGGTTAGGTGATGGGTCGGTCAAAGTTCAGAAAAAAGGAATAACCTTTATGAGACACGGGTTTGCAAAACAAGATAAGAGTGTCTCATGTAAATGCAAAAATTTGTGTTCCATCATTTTCCAAAAACAAACTTTTAGACCCTAAACATGTCATTTACCATTATCTGAAAAGAACAGAGGAGTTTAGAAATAAAGATGGTTCAAAATTATATTTTTATCTTTAAATAAACCACACAAAGCTGTTTCAGCACAGACAATTTCTAGATGGATAGTCCAAAAATTAAAAAAGCTTACAAAATGAGTTAAAAAAAATGGGAAAGCTTACAAAATGAGTAAAAAAGAAACTGGGAAAGTTAAGGGACATTCAACTAGATCTGTAGGTCCATCATGGGCATTATTTAAAGGAGTGTCAATGAAGAACATATTAGAAAGTGCAGATTGGAGTCAATCTACAACTTTTATAAAATTCTACTTGAAAGAAGTAAATGTTGATTTTTTTAAATCTTTGATTTTAGAATAAAGATAAAAAGATGATTCTATCTTGGCGAGCTCGCTACGATATTTGTAAATTTGTTATGGTGGAAGCATTTTAACGACATTATTCAGTGATAGACGTGTAAATAAAGAAGTTTAATATGTGAGTGGATGACAGAAAGTCAGCCTTTAGTTGTATAATAAAACTATATTGGGATATGTATAAACGGTTTTTAGAATTGAACTTTTGTAACTGAGCTGAAAAACGTAAAACAGATCAGTTAACTTCATCATGATGCAGGCCACAGCTTATGGGAATCTTTAAGTACATAAGACAGGTAAGAGCCTAATTTATGAAATAGAATTTACAAATTTGAACTAAATTTCAAATTTTGTGAATAAATTATACTTAAATGTCTTATGTCCCAACTAACCCAACCTCCCCTTATCATGATTCAGTTCATATACTTTCAAGAGGAAATTAAAATCATGGTGGGTAGTTGGGCGGAAGTCACATGACTAATTACCGAAAGAAAGAAAATCCTAAAGTACATAAGACAGGTAAGTATAATTTATTAACAAAATTTGAATTAGAGTTCAAAATTGTAAATTTTTAGTTATTTAATAATTGAAATTATCATCTTTTTCAAAATATTATGTGAAAGTTGTCCATCTTTGTCAATTTAGGGAATCCAAGAGGACTTTATAGTATCGGCAGTGGCTTTTATTTCCATTTGATTGATTTAAATTATTTAATAATTGAAAGTATAATCTTTGTCATAAAATTATGTGAAAGTTGTCCATCTTTGTCAATTTAGGGAATCCAAGAGGACTTTATAGTATCGGCAGTGGCTTTTATTTCCATTTGATTGATTTAAATTATTTAATAATTGA
>MJUU01025466.1:8024-21789 GCA_002080025.1 Modiolus philippinarum
TAATGTGTAGTTCCAACAAATAATCTGAGAAACAGTCTTATATGTAATACTAATCTATTTTTAGCAACTGTGACCATGACCTTGGGGGTACCAACCCGTAAATCAATAGGCTTCTATCTTGGGAGATAAGCAAGCATGTGACCAAGTTTGGTTCTGATCTGAAGTAATATACTCAAGTTATCATCCGGAAACCAAAATTTGATTGAAATTTTAGTCTATTTTTAGCAACTGTGACCTTGACCTTGGGGGTACCAACCCGTAAATCGATAGGCTTCTGTCTTGGGTGATAAGCAAGCATGTGACCAAGTTTGGTTTTGATCCGATGTAGTATACTCAAGTTATCATCCGGAAACTAAAATTTTATTGAAATTTTAGTCTATTTTTAGCAACCGTGACCTTGACCATGGGGGTACCAACCCATAAATCGATAGGATTCTGTCTTGGGTGATAAGCAAGCATGTGACTAAGTTTGGTTTTGATCCTATGTAGTATACTCAAGTTATCATCCGGAAACCAAAATTTTATTGAAATTTTAGTCTATTTTTAGCAACTGTGACCTTGACCTTGGGGGTACCAACCCGTAAATCGATAGGGTTCTGTCTTCGGCAATAAGTAAGCATGTGACCAAGTTTGGTTTTGATCCAATGTAGTATACTCAAGTTATCATCCGGAAACCAAAATTTCATTAAAATTTTAGTCTATTTTTAGCAACTGTGACCTTGACCTTGGGGTTACCGACCCAGAAATCGATAGGGTTCTGTCTTGGGTGATAAGCAAGCATGTGACCAAGTTTGGTTTTGATCCGATGTAGTATACTCAAGTTATCATCCGGAAACCAAAATTTTATTGAAATTTTAGTCTATTTTTAGCAACTGTGACCTTGACCTTGGGGGTACCAACCCGTAAATCGATAGGCCTCTGTCTTTGGCGATAAGTAAGCATGTGACCAAGTTTGCTTTTGATCCAATGTAGTATACTCAAGTTATCATCCGGAAACCAAAATTTTATTGAAATTTTAGTCTATTTTTTGCAACTGTGACCTTGACCTTGGGGATACCAACCCGGAAATCGATAGGGTTCTGTCTTGGGTGGTAAGCAAGCATGTGACCAGGTTTAGTTTTGATCCTGTATAGTATACTCAAGTTATCATCCGGAAACCAAAATTTATTGAAATTTTAGTCTATTTTTAGCAACTGTGACCTTGACCTTGGGGGTACCAACCTGGAAATCGATAGGGTTCTGTCTTGGGTGATAAGTAAGCATGTGACCAAGTTTGGTTTTGATCCGATGCAGGATACTCAAGTTATCATCCGGAAACCAAAAAGATGGACGTACGGACGTACGGATCAGGGTAAACCTTAATGCCCCCGACCGCCTAGCGGCGGGGGCATAAAAAGTTGAGGCATCCAATAGGGAACATAGTTTAACCTGGGACTAATATAACATTAGTCCCAGGTTTAATCTTAGACCCTATGTGAAAACTCATTTAGAGATTTTCTCTAAAACTTTTTAACCAGTATCATCCAAACTTGACCACAATAGTTATCTCCAAAAAGGTTGTTTTCACTTTAGTCAACTCATCAAGGAAAACTGCAGGAGGCGAACAAAGTTTAACAATGAACCCAAAGAGAAGAAGCATTTAGGGATATTTTCCTCTGAAACTGCTATGCCAATTAGAACCAAACTTGCCTGCAATAGTCCTTGAGAGTCCCATACTAAAAAAATGTTTTTTCAAGTTGCAACTTATCCAGGGTGGCAACCAGCAGGGAACATACTACTATTTCAAAATAAGTCCTATTGTCAAATCGATTAAGAGTTATTCTCTAAAACGCTAGCCAAATGTGGTAACAATAGTCCTTAGGTTTTACCCTACAAAAAACTGGTTTTTTTTTCAGGTTTGCACTTTATCAAAGTAAGCCTGCCATATTGAGGGATGCATTTTCATATACTACTTCCTGTTTATCAACTTAATCAATCTTTTGCACTTTTTTATTCACATCACTTTGCATCTGTTGTCCTTTGGATGTAAACTTTAATCCAAAGATGTTCTTCTCTGAAACTACTGAGCCAGTTGCAACCAAACTTGGCCACAATGGTCCTTGGTAGATCCCCTAAAAAGTTTTTTTTCCGTTTTGCACCACCAGCAGGGAACATAATTGTACCCCCGCTTTAGCAGGCGGTATATAATGATCGTGGTGTCCGTTAATCCGTCCGCTCGTTATTCCATCTGCCATACATACTTTGTAGCAACCACATGGTTAGAGACCTAGAGGTCCTAGACCACATGGTGAAATTTAATGAAACTTTCACAGAATGTTCAGTACATATTGTCATTGTGCACGTTTGTGTGTGTGTTTGTTTAGCTTTGCTCACAGTTTTCCTAGTTAAACATTGGACCCCATTGGAAAACACATTTAGAGATCTTCTCTCTAAAACTACTGGGGCAATTTGAACCAACCTTGGCCACAAATACCGTAGTTTTTTGTGGTCCCCTACAAAAAAGTTGTTTTTCGAGTTTACACTTCATTCAAGATGGCAACCAGTAGGGAACATAGTTTAACATAGTCCCCTGTGAGAAAACGCCAAACTACATTTTATAGATCTTAACCTCTGAATTTTCTGAGCCAATTGGAACAAAACTTGGCCACAATGGTCCTTAAGTGGTCCATTCCAAATTTCTTTTTTTTTTGGTTTTGCACCTTATCCAAGATGGTCGCTAACCAGGAAATTCAACATAGAACCCTTAATGAAATACATTTAAAGATCATCTGTGAAACATCTGAGCCAACTGGAACAAACCTTGGGCCTTCCAAATATGTTGGTTTTTTTCTGGTTCGCACCTTATCCAAGATGCCCGCCAGCCAGAAATATAATTTAACATAGAACCCTTAATGAAAACCATCTTAAAAATCATCTTAAACTACTGAGCCAATTGCAGTCAAACTTGGCTACAATGGTCCTTAGGTGATCCCCTTCAAAAGATCTGTTTATGTTTTTTTTACCCAATATGGACGCCAGCGGGGCACATATTTTAACACTGACATTATGGGAACACCTTTCAAAGGTATTCCCTTCTAAAACTACTGGGCCTATCCTATTGGAACCAAACTGGACTACAATAATCCTTGGATAGTCCCCTACAAAAAGTTTTTTTTTTTTTTTTTTTTTTTTTTTTCAGGTACACACCTTATCCAAGATTGCCGCCAGCAGGGAACAAAGTTTGACATTGGGCCCTATAGAAATACCTTTCAAAGATTTTCTCTGAAACTACTGAACCTATATTGGAACCAAACTTTGCTAGAAAAGTCATTGGGCGATTCCCTCCACAAAAGGTGTTTCAGGTTTGCGTCTTATCCAAGATGGCTGCCAGAATGGTTTAACATTGGGTCTATTTGAGATCTTATCCTCTGAAACTACTCAACCAATTGGAACAAAGTTCTGAGGTAAGTCCCAACGAACAAGATTTTCCATGTTTGTGTAACGTTTCGGTTCGTATCCGAGTGTATTCTCGGAATCTGAGCTCTCCATAACCTGGCTCTTAAATAATGTTTTCAGCAGTTGCTCGTCTGGGTCACTTTTATAACGTAATTAAGATAATACTTCTGGATAGCTCGTTAATATTGGATAGACTTATACAGTCACGTCAATACTGTTAACTACTATAAACTTCACGTTTTTAAACTTTGGCTGTCAAATCAAAAACAACATTTCAATTCGATTATTCAGTTTGGTGGGCGTCTTACCGTATGGTAATTGCGCCCAACGTTTCAGTGAGTCCTGTTCGCTTTTATGCTACTGGGCGAGTCTAACATTCATAATTGGACTATTCTATTCTATTCTTTAAGATTTCTTTTACCAAGAAGGGTGTCATGTCATTTTAAAATTCCCTTTGATGGGTTATCATTTATGGACAAAGATATAATAAATTTCCTGACATAATTCATCAATTTGAAAGTGTCTGCAGTTATTTAAATGTCTTGCCGGTATCTTTTAAATATTTAATGATATTTATTACAAACTTAGCGAAGATATGTTCTGTTTTGCATATGTAATATAGCCGGAAGTAAACAGTCCATATCATATACCCAGTCTGATATGGCCATATCAGACCGCTTCGTTCTGAAAAATCCATATCAGACCGGTGGTATGGCTATTTCAGCCCAGGTATGATGAAAGCTCCTAATTGGAAGTATATAACAAACAGATTAAGACATGGCCTTTTCCATATCAGCACGGTTATCAACCCTCGACCCATATCAGCCCTCGGCTGGTGCCTCGGGCTGCTATGGGGATCTCGGGATAATAACTGTGCTGATATGGAAAAGGCCATGTATTAATCTCTATGTACATTATTATTTCACTACAAAGGCATTTATTTCCCATAGGGTCCAAATGTTAAAACTAAGTACCGCGCTGGTGGCCATGTTTTTTGTCGGATCGGAATGAAATGAGCAATGTTTGTAAAGAATCCCCCTTACATCATTCCTGTGAAGTTTAATTGAATTTGCTTCATTGGTTTCAGAGGAGAAAACGAAAATTTGATTTTGCTCATAGGGTCCAATGTTAAACCTAAGTTCCGCGCTGGCAGCCATGTCTTTTGTCGGAATAAAACGAAATGAGCAATCTTAGAAAAGGACCTTCAATACATCATTTGTCTTAAGTTTGGTTGATTTTGCTTCATTGGTATCAGAGGAGAAGATGAAAATGCCATTTTTCCCATAGGGTCGAATGTAACACCTAAGTTCCGCGCTGGCGGCCATGTTTTTTGTCGGATCGGGACAAAATGAGCAATCTTTGTGAAGGATATTCCATACATCATTCCTGTAAAGTTTGATTGAATTTGCCTCAGTGGTTTCAGAGCAGAACTACGGATGAAAATGTGATTTTCACCATAGGGTCCAAATTTTAAAACTAAGTTCCACGATGGCGGCCGTGTTTTTGTCGGACCGGTATGAAATGAGCAATCTTTGTAGAGGACCTTCCATACATCATTCCTCTTACGTTTGGTTGAAATTACTTAAGTGGTTTCAAAGGAGAAGATGAAAATGTGATTTTTTTTCACATAGGATCCTATGTTAAACCTATGTCCCTCGCTCGCTCACATCTGTTGGCCGGTTCAGACTGAATTGAGCATTCTTTGTAAAGGATCTTCCATAAATCATTCCTGTAAAGTTTGATTGAATTTGCTGGTTTCAGAGGAGAAGATGAAAATGTCATTTTCCCATTGGGTCCAAGTGTTAAAACTAGGTTCTGTGCTGGCGGGCATGTTTTTGTCGGATCAGAATGAAATGAGCAATCTTTGTAAAGAACCTTACTTACATCATTCCTATAAAGCAGTTTGATTGAATTTGCTTCAGTGGTTTCAGAGGAGAAAACAAAAATGTGATTTTTCCAATAGGTCCAGCGTTAAAACTAAGTTCCGCGCTGCATGGCGGCCATGTGTTTTGGATCGGAACGAAATGAGCAATTTTTGTAAAGGACCTTCCATACACCATTCCTGTAAAGTTGGTTGAATTTGCTTCAGTGGTTTCAGAGGAGAGATGAAAATGTGAAAGTTGAACGGACGCACGACGGGAGCCAAATGATGACAATAGCTAAATATTGACCCTTTGGGTCAGGTGAGCTTTAAAAAATGGTTCCAAAGCCGTTTGAGAAATAGGGAGGTCCAGTCGGTTTTGGGGGAGTTATAATCAATTTTTGCCTTAAGTCTGCATAATTATATATATAAAGTAAAACTAGAGGCTCAGACACTGAGCCTGTATCGCTCACCTGACAAAATGCTGAAGCGGGGTTTTCGATGTTCTGCATGGTGGCAATGTTTTTTATGGGAATTTCCCATAGGGCCAAAATAAACTATGGTCTGTGCTGGTGGCCATGTTTTTTATTGGATCGGAACGAAATGAGCAATTTTTGTGAAGGACCTTCAGTTCATCATTCTTGTAAAGTTTGGTTTAATTTGCTTCAGCGGTTTCAAAGCAGAAGAAGAAAATGTGAATTTTCCCATAGGGTCCAATGCTAAACCTAAGTTCTGCGGTGGCGGCCATGTTTTTTTTATCGGATCGGAACGAAATGAGCAATCTTTGTAAAGGACCTTCCATACATCATTCCTGTACAGTTTGGTTGAATTTGCTTCAGTGGTTTCAGAGGAGAAGATGAAAATGTGAATTTCCCATAGGGCCAATGTTAAACTATGTTCCGTGCTGGCGGCCATGTTTTTTATCGGATCGGAACGAAATGAGCAATCTTTGTTAAGGACCTTTAGTACATCATTCCTCTAAAGTTTGGTTACATTTGCTTTAGTGGTTTCAGAGGAGAAGAAGAAAATGTGAATTTTCCCATAGGGTCCAATATAAAACCTAAGTTCCGCACTGGCGGCCATGTTTTTAATCGGATCGGAACGAAATGAGCAACCATCATAAAGGACCTTCCATACATCATTCCTGTAAGTTAGATTTGCTTTAGTGGTTTCAGAAGAGAAGATGAAAATGTGAATTTCTCATAGGGCCAATGTTAAACTATCTTCCGTGCTGGCGGCCATGTTTTTTTCTGGGATTGGAACGAAATGAGCAATCTTTGTTAAGGACCTTTAGTTCATCATTCCTGTAAAGTTTGGTTGAATTTGCTTCAGCAGTTTCAGAGGAGAAGAAGAAAATGTGAATATTCCCATAGGGTCCAATGTTAAACCTAAGTTCCGCGCTGGCGGCCATGTTTTTTATCGAATCGGAACGAAATGATCAGTCTTTGTAAAGGACCTTCCATACATCATTCCTGTAAAGTTTGGTTGAATTTGCTTCAGTGGTTTCAGAGGAGAAGATGAAAATGTGAATTTCCCATAGGGCCAATGATAAACTATGTTCTGTGCTGGCGGCTATGTTTTTTATCGGATCGGAACGAAATGAGCAATTTTTGTTAAGGACCTTTAGTACATCATTCCTGTAAAGTTTGGTTGCATTTGCTTCAGTGGTTTCAGAGAAGAAGAAGAAAATGTGAATTTTCCCATAGGGTCCAATGTTAAACCTAGGTTCCGCGCTGGCAATCATGTTTTTTATCGAGTCGGAACGAAATGAGCAATCTTTGTAAAGGACCTTCCATACATCATTCCTGTAAAGTTTGGTTGAATTTGCTTCCGTGGTTTCAGAGGAGAAGATGAATATATGAATAGTTTAACGGATGGACGGACGACGGACGCCAAGCGATGGCAATAGCTCACACTGACCCTTCGGGTCAGGTGAGCTAAAAAAACTAGAGAGAGTAAATGCCCCCGCTGCAATTATTCAATGTTTTCATGGTGTGTTTATACTCAAGTTGTGGGTTGAGTTGTGATACTCTGTTTGTGTCTGTAAGACACATATGATATGATTTCCATGCAGTTGGATATAAAACATGGACATCAACTTTCTAAGCACTTGATAAAGAAGTTTTAAGAACTTTAACTTGCATAACCAATCAGGAGTTATCCAGAATCTATCTTTCAAATGCACACAGAAACAACACAAATTGATCCCAAGATCTATATTGTAAAAAAATGCACATCTTCAATCCATATCTTGTCACTGTGCAAGGTAAAATAAATGTAGCGAGGAGTTTTCCGGAATAACAGTTTCAGAGTGCACATTTGGATGAAACGACCAAGTTCAATTACCCCTCAAAATCAGAAATTTTGGCCCAAATCTAAACCATGAAAATATGCACATCTATAATCCATGCATAATCACTGTATTGTGAAATACATATAGCTTTAATATTGTGGGAGGAGTTGTCCGTAATAATAGTTCCAGAAGTCCAATTTTGATAAAATGGCCAAGATCAATTACCCCTTACAATCACAAATTTTGGCCAAATTCTAAAACATCACAATATGCACATCTTCAATTCATGTCTAATCACTATGCAAAGTAAAATAGATGTAGCATTAATATTGTTGGAAGAGTTGTCTGGAATAACAGTTCAAGAATGCACATTTCGATGAAATAGCCAAGTTGAACAACCCCTCAAAATCACAAATTTTGGCCAAAACCTAAATCATGCACATCTTCAGTCCATGCATAATCACTATGCAAAGTTAAATGAATGTATCATAAACATTATGGGAGGAGTTATCCGGAATAGCAGCTTGTCAAAGATGGGACGGACGGACGAGGTTAAAACAATATACCTCCCGACACTTCGTCGCGAGGGCATAAAAATCAAGAAAAAGTGGGGTTCTTACCTCATTATGTACCAAAGCTTGTAGTAATTTGCAACACTTAAGAATTTGGTTGGGTATTTATAAGTTGAGCAACTTAAGATAGAGTTGAATGGACGTGATGTTAAGGTTGAGAATTTATTTGAGCAACTTCGGGGATCAAGTTGAGCTAAATCGAGGAACAGGTTGAGAATTTCAAGTTGAGCTCAATTAATGTCCATGCCAAATTCTCAACCAACTTCTAAATTGGGGCCCAATTAATATACTTGAGCAATTTGAGAGTTCAGTTGATCAACTTGAGATGAAAGAGTTGAGTAGACTTGCGGCTATGGTTGGGAATCAGTTGAGATACTTGAGCTATATAGTTGAGCAACTTGAGGAATCAAGTTGAGCTCACTTGAGGATCAGGTTGAGAATTTNTATATATATATATATATATATATATATATTAAATTTTGAGATCGTAAAAGCAGCAACCATTTGATCATTTGGTTTAGAAAATGTTTGATTTTAGAAGGAACAGAAAAAATGTAACGTTTTGTTTTTACTAAATGGGGTAATGTTAGATATGTATGTGCTTTCGCTTATGAAATATATAACTTATGTGCTCTTCCGTCTAGGGGAAGTATTCCTTTAAACCATTGGGTCGCTGTCTAACATGCAATAAAAATCAATTGCACTGTGAAAATAGGCCTACGCAAACAATGACAACTTAAAAACATCTTGATTCAATTTCATTTTTATACAGCAGATTTTTTTCTACGAATATGAACGTTTGATATTTCGTTTTTCATTGACTGCACACGTCTAATTGTACAAGCTGTAGAAACTTTACATGCATGCACATACGAATTCTGCTAGACAAACAGTTTCTTTTCCTCAGTCTTTGAATTCTATAGACCATTGTCTATACATTTCTTTACATCCGTCATACAAGAGCATGTAAACTTCTGATTCTTGCATTTTCCATTTCCAATTGGTTCACATATACCTGAAAATAAAAAAATATACCTATTTAGTTATTTATTTATTTGTCTGTTTCAGGTTTTTCTGTTACTGAAGCCTTAATAACTAGTTCTGAAATGAATTTAATGTTCCTTAATATTTGACCCCTTGGATGATACATTTGCCAATATTTGACCCCCTGGATGATACATTTGCCAATATCTGACCCCTTGGATGATACATTTGCCAATATTTGACCCCTTGGATGATATATTTGCCATTTTTAGGGGTATGGGAAAAGAAATTGAATAGAAAACTGGGCAAAGAGATGACGAGTTATGATGAGAAGTTAAATTCACACAAAAATATCTTTTAAAGGTACCTGGATGTCCCTTTACTGTTTGCAGCTTAAAATTGGGATCGGGATTGTTCTTTTTCCATTCGCATGTAGGATCACCAAGTTCCTGTCCATTTGTCATTCCATCACCATCGGAATCTTCATTACACAATTTTTTTGTCCATGTAAATGTATTGTTTTTGAAAGCCTGCAATATATACAAATTTGAATCACTTTAGAACAAGAGTTGTCAGAAGACAACATAGCTCGCTGGGGATTAGAGTAACTGCAATGCACAATAATTTAAAAGTTCAACATTTTCATAATTGTAATGTGATAAATACTTTAAATGTGATATAAGAAAGCCACATCCGAAACAGGAACTCCCTATCACTAAAAGAATAACTTCTATAAACAGGGTTCAAGATTTTTTTTTGAAAATTGCCCTCAGGCAGGGCAATGTCAAGGTCCAAATGTCTACAACAATCGTACATACAGAAAACTCTATCCATAGGGAAGTCACAAACAAAATATTAACACCCTATCACTAAACAACTAACTTCTAGAATCAAGGTTTAAGTTTTTTTTTTAATTGCAATTTGGACAAGGTCAAGGTCAAAATGTCTAAAAATATGGCGTCACCAGAAAGCTATCATCATAAGGAAGTCATATACCAAAATTGAATACCTTACCACTAAATGTCTACATTCTAGAAACACGATTATTTTTTTTAATTGCCTTAAGGGCAAGGTCAAGGTCAAAATGTCTAAAAATATGGTGCCATCAGAAAGCTATCATCATAAGGAAGTCATATACAGAAATTGAACACCTTACCACTAAATGTAAACATTCTAGAAACACTGTAAAGTTTTTAAAAAATTGCCCTCAGGGCAAGGTCAAGGTCATAATGTCTACAAATATGGCACCATTAGAAAGTTCTGATCACAAGAAAGTCACATACCAAATATGAACACCCTATCACCAAACCACTTCATTCTATAAGCAAGGTTAAAGTTTTTCAAAACTTGCCCTCAGGGAAAGGTCAAGGTCAAAATGTCTACAAATATGGTACCACTTGAAAGCTCTCATCATAAGAAAGTCACATGCCAAATTGCCCTCAGGGAAAGGTCAAGGTCAAAATGTGGTACCTCCAGAAAGCTCTCACTGTATGCAAGGCTCATACCAAATATAAACACCCTGGATTATAATGACTTCCTTCTAGAAGCAAGGTTAAAGTTTTTTTGTTTTTTTTTAAATTGCCCTCAGGGCATGGTCAAGGTCAAAATTTCTACAAATATGGTACATCCAGAAAGCTCTCATCATATGCAAGTCACATACCAAATATAAACACCCTAGCACTTAATGACCAGCTTCTAGAAACAAGGTTAAAGTTTATAAAAATTGTCCTCAGGGCAAGGTCAAGGTCAAAATGTCTACAAATATGGCACCTTCCGAAAGCTCTCATCATAAGGAAGTCACATAGAAAATATCAACATCCTAGCTCTTAAGATCTCCATTTTAGAAGCAAGGTTAAAGTTTTTGAAGCGGACGCCGACGACGCCGACGCCGGGGGGTATGACAATAGCTCTCCGGACATTCGTCCCGGCGAGCTAAAAAGAAAAGGGTATAAGAAAATCAAGGTCTCAATGTTAGTTCAAGATGGAGAACTATACCAACTAGAGGTTGTCGGAAACGACAGCTATCCCAGCACTACCTGTTTGACACAGAAAACAGTTGTTATACACCCTGGGCATAATTTTTCTCAATATTTATAAATAAAACTCTAGGATATATTATTGTTAGGCAAAATAAAAAAAAACTGGTTTTTGAGACTTTCAGAAAATTTACCAAATTCGGAATCAAATATTTTTTAAATCCAATTGATGAAAATATTTGTCCTAAACTAAACAAACAATTTAAGCATGGTTGCTAGGTAGAATTTTACAACAACAAAAAAATAATAACCGGTCTTTGAGACTTTCGGGAAGTTTACCAGAATTGGAATGAAATATTTTTGAAATCCAATTGATGAAAATGTTTGTCCTAAACTACAAAAACAATTTTAGTATGGTTGCTAGGTAGGATTTAAACAAAAGAGTGGTCTTTGAGACTTTCAGGAAAATCACCTAATTCGGAATCAAATATTTTTGAAATCCAATTGATGAAAATGTTTGTCCTAAACTACACAAACAATTTCGGTATGGTTGTTAAGTAGGATTTAAAGAAAAAAGGGGTCTTTGAGACTTTGAGGAAATTTACCAAATTCGGAATCAAATAGTTTTGAAATCAAATTGATGAAAATGTTTGTCCTAAACTACAAAAACAATTTAAGTACGGTTGCTGGGTAGAATTCTGAAAAAATAACTGGTCTTTGAGACTTTCATGAAATTTACCAAAATTAGAATCAAATATTTTTGAAATCCAGTTGATGAAAATGCTTGTCCTAAACTACAAAAACAATTTTAGTATGGTTGCTAGGTAGAATTTTACAAAAATGACTGGTCTTTGAGACTTTAATGAAATTTACCAAAATCGGAATCAAATATTTTTGAAATCCAATTGATGAAAATGCTTGTCCTAAAGGAGACAAACAATCTAAGCACGGTTGCTGGGTAGAATTCCAGAAAATAAGTGGTCTTTGAGACTTTCAGGAAATTTACCAAAATTGAACCACCCTTAAGAATCCTAAGTTTTCAGAATTCCATTTTTTACAAACACTTGTCGGAATATAATAGTATATGCCAAAATTTCAAAAAATATATGCCTTTGACATTTACAAGAAATTTACCAAAGTTGAAAACGAAATCAATTCCAAAAAAATTCCGAAAGCTTATTGCAAATGTACAGACTATATGCAACTATTCTGGATAGAGATTTAATCCATAAACCCAAAAATGTAGGAGTTTGCGTCACATGTCAACATCTTGGGGCCTTTGTCAAAATTTACATCTTGGGGCCTCTTGTTTGCACCAAGATAAAGATAAAAAAACCGAATTGTGCATCTACAGACGATATGCAACAATTCTACAACAAAATTAAATCCCTAAACCCAAAACTGTAGGAGTTCGCGTCACATGCAACATGTGCCAAAATCGACATCGTGGGGTCTCTTGTTTGCATTAACACAAATGTCAAAAATCTGAAAGCTTATTTGCAGCATATGTGCAACAATTCTATAACAAAATTAAAACCCTAATTCCAAAAATGTAGGAGTAGTCACATCATTTCGGACAGACGGAGGCGAAAACAATATCCCCGAACTTTCTTCAGAAAGTGCGGGGATTTGAAATAAAAGAGTCGCCTATATGTTTTGTCTTTTTTATGCATTGAATGTGATTTGTGCATTTTTTTTCATTTGATTCTAGGTAAATACGTATATTCTTCTAATCATACGCCGAAATACCTTAGTATCCTATGGGTGGTATACATTATGACAGCGCATTCATTCTGATATGAATTTCAATGATATTCTAGTAACAATAGGACCCCAGCAACACGTCCTCGTACATAAAACCCCAATTCTCAGGTACGATAAAGTTGCCTTTAAGTTGCAAATTATATAAATATAAGATGAACGTAGATTAAGTTTTTCATACTCAGTTTT
Source organism: Modiolus philippinarum (assembly GCA_002080025.1). Taxonomy (NCBI): domain Eukaryota; kingdom Metazoa; phylum Mollusca; class Bivalvia; order Mytilida; family Modiolidae; genus Modiolus; species Modiolus philippinarum. The sequence goes on from MJUU01025466.1 coordinate 21,096, forward strand.
TCCCATTGTAAATGATACAAACTAAAAATATTAGTACAGCAAATAAAGTACCCTTTTTACAATCATTTGAGTTTACTTTTAAAGGTTATGTGGTTTTAAATTTTGGTGTGCACAAAAGAAGTTTTGTTTGTGTATTAAATTCAACCCTCCTAGAGCATAGACACATTTCAATTCTTTTCTAAAAAAATATGATTAAATTCTAAAAGGAGGTTCCAGACAAAATGCATTTCTAGGCTGTAATTCGCCATTTTTTGTCTAACTTCCATATGAAATTTTGGAGACTAGTCATCAACCTCAGGAGTACTCCGGGATTCGACAATACATCCAGCTTTCTTCCAAGTCAGGTTTTCTTCGTCTGAAAATATGAAAAAGAAAGGAAATGGGGTAAATGTCAAGGAGACAACATCCCATATCCGGGCCAAAACGACCAAAAACAAAACATCTAGGGGTCACCATATTGTCTTGAACACAGTGAGGAACCTCACACCATATAGTAAGCCCTAAATGGCCCCAAAAAGGTAAAAAGTGAATAAATCAATGGAAACAAACCACATCCAATAACCCAAATATCAAAAAACTAAAATTTCATAAGAAGACAAGGACAAGCCAATGACCAACATATTCCTGACTTGGGACAGGCGCAAAAATTGCGGCGGGGTTAAACTCGTTTTCTTGGATCCAACCCCCCCCCCCC